>JABUQX010102069.1:50000-105752 GCA_015478945.1 Trachelipus rathkii | reverse complement strand
AGCTGTACTCCTCACAAGTATATAGATAAACTTATTAATTTTAGTATTAGGTTGTTCCGTGTACGTTATTTAGATAGGGTATGTTTACGTAATCATATTTAAATATTATTTATATATTAGGACACTTATCAGGTGGTTATCAATAACCAAATTTGATATGAGAGAGGGTGATATTAATAAGTAATACTATGAAATCTTGAATAACACCTATTCAATAAGAGAGATAATTATAGTATTGTAGAATATAGAAAGAGTATTATGTAAGATATATATCTTCTAACGATATAAAAAGTGGTCGAGTTTTATTCTACTACAGGAAGATGCTAGTAATTTTTAATCTGGTGCTACTAAGTATTCATATACTATAACAGGAATGACTATAAATTAATATATTAATATATATAAATATATAATAAATATATAATAATATATATATATAATTATATATATATTAATTAATAATATATATATATATATATAATATATATAAATAAAATATATATTATTATATTAATAATTATAACTATATATATAATTCATATTATAAATATTATTATATATACTACTATTATATATATATTAATTCATCTAATAGATAAATAAAATTACCTAATTACCAAATTACCAAATTACTGCTGTAAAAAGAAAAATGAGAATAAGAAAAATAATAAGTATATATATAGTAGATAGTATACATTAAAACTAGAGCAATGATGTAAAAAAAAGCTACACTTATATCCCACATATATATATAAGTCATTTATATAGTATATATATATCATACTCACCCAGTATACGATTAATTATATAGCTATATATAAATTACTAAAGTATATATATATATATGAATATCCACTGACGTCTTTCAAATACTTCTAGTAAATTATACAATAAAGTAAATCAAATATAAATCATATATGAACCTTCAATATAATATATAATATAGTATATAATCTCTCTATATATATACAGTATAAATATATAATATATATATAGTATATGGTAGTACTGTATATTATATATATATATATATAATATAATTTATATATATCTACATCACTACTATATATATTATATATAGATCGATTAACATATATATATACTAAATATTATAATATATTATATAATCTACTACTATATATATATATTAATTATATTAATATAATATATAATAATATATATATATATATATTAATTATATATATAATATATTATTATATATATATATATTAATCTATATATATAATATATATATATAATATAAAATAATTTATATATATTAAAATATATAATAATATATAAATTATAATAAAATATATTAATATATATATATATAATATATATATCATAAATATATATATATTACCAGGTAGTAGGCTCGTATCGATCAAATTATATTATATAGGTGTTTGAATCATCTAAATATAATTAATTATCATACACTAGACAACAATTTAATTAAAATTAATTATATATATATATATATAAAATATATATATATATTATTATATATATAATATTAATTATATATATATATATGATTAATATATATAATATATATAACATAATATAATATATATAATAATCCTTATATTATATTATATATATATATATAATATAATATATATTAATATATATATATATGATAATAATATATTTAAATATTTAATAATATTATTATGTAATATATTAACCTATATAAGTAATGAATTCATATGAATCATCAATTTCGTATCTCTTATTTAACAAGAGAAACATACTGAGATCCAGTCGTGCACGTTTCTTTAGAACGGGCATCCGGGAGGACCCTCGCCGTTAACGTAAAAATCTGACGCGGTAGGAATAGGTGAATTAAAGCCACTTCTTGTTTGTGCCTCGAGCGAGTGCATGTAGCATAATCTTATATCATACTAAATATAAAAATATTATTTAGGAGAGATATCCATAAACATCATATCGTTTTGTGCACTTTATCCATCTATTATTGGTCATTAACTTAGAGATATATTATTATATTCATATTATTTCATAAAATTAATTATTAAATAGTATAAGTTTAAAAATTAATTTTTATTCATTAGATATTTATATTATACTGATATATAATTAAAACTAAAATACACAGCTACGTCACTATAATTATAATAGACTAAATGCATATTGCAGGCTTATGCGATGTTTAGCTATGGCAGACCTGCATCAGGATGTTGAGAGAAAACACTAACCAGTCCAAAACAATGGTACACGAGAGTCGGAACACTTATTATCACACAGTCTGTTGCATTGAAATATACGCGAGCGCTGCCGTGTAACAACTTACTCGCGCCGCGAATAAGTTGTTATATGAAATAATCTATAGCACAAATATATACAGACTTATGATTTTTTTAATTAACTCTGAAAAGAAATAAGAAAGGTAAAGATAAATGTAAATAATACAAATGAATTGTATATATTTCTGGAGTATATTGATTACCAATATTCTTCTGTTTGCGTATATTTGGGAAAATTGAGAGAGAGAGATTACGATTAAGATGTAAAAGGCGAATAGTCTGATCACTGTAACTATAATAATAACATATACCAGACTAGTTGCAATTTATCGCAGGTGGTGATATACTATGTCGGTTTTCGAGTGAATTTAGAGCTAAAGTTGGCATATCGACTTGGCCTGACACGTATTTCACGTGTATTTTAGCTTTCTGATGAGTTATGTACTTAATTAAAAAATGAAATACTGTGGATGTAAAATCATCGTCTCTTAATCGTGTTCTCTCTCTTCCTCTCTCTGTAGTAGAATTTTACGTATAAGCTTGCCTTCGGGCATTTGTCTATGACAGCATCTAACCTTTTGACGTATTCTCTTCCAATCAGTTCAATCCTCTGCAATATATTCTCTAATATATATGAAAATAGTGATTGAATTATTAAAGATTAGTGAAGAAGAAATTGAAACACCGCACGAAAGACTGTTTCACAAACAACATTGAACGCATGCCATCGCAATCACCTAACCGCTGCGATTGCGATCCCCTGCTAATCGATTTTTTTAATTCGCGTTCCCGCACGATAGTAATATGGATCATACTAATATCAAGCGCAAGCGCAGCTCAAATAAGATGACTACTAGACACTGCTCGTTTTCTTATCAGCGCGTTAGCTGACTCTAAGCACTACTTGTTTCGACGATAATACAAATCGTGTTTTGAGATATCGTATGATTGCATCGTTAATTGTTATTTACTTTATTTATTTTTTACTGCTCATTATTACCTTATTATTTCATTTTTATGTATTATTATTATTATTATTATATATTATTATTATTATTATATTATTATTATTATTATTATTATTATATATATTATATTACTATGCATTATGCACTATTTAAAATTTAAGCTAGAAAATAATTATTATCTATTAATAAACAAAAATAAAACAATTATTATTTTTTTTAATTTACTTTTATTATTATATTTAAATTGTTATTATATTATTATTTATCATTTTTAATTATTTATTTTTATATTATTATTATTAATTATTATTATTAATTATTATTAATTATTATTATTATTTATTATTATTATTTATTTATTTTTTTTTTTTTTTATTTATTATAATTTTTTATTTATGTCGTTATTTGTATTATTCCTGACGGAGTAACAATCGGTGTGGTAGCAGTAGGCGTAGCATTCGCCTCCGGTGTCACTGTCAGCACAGAGCCAGCGGTCGCAGCGGTAACGACGCCGCCTTCGGTTCCGGTTCCTCATCCGGGTCCGGTTCAGTACGAAGATTCGATTCCCGAAGGGAATCGAATCTTAGTCGCGAAGGTCTGTGTCTGTCCGTATTATTTTTATTATTATTATTATTATTATTATTATTATTATTATTATTATTATTATTATTATTATTATTATTATTATTATTATTATTATTATTATTATTATTATTATTATTATTATTATTATTATTATTATTATTATTATTTATTATTATTATTATTATTATTATTATTATTATTATGAACATAATAATATTATAAGAGTGCATGATTAAATTTGTTTTAACCTTTTTTATTAAACTATTTTTACGAGTATAATTATTATTATATTATTATTATATTATTATTATTATTCACATTATTATTTATTATTATATTATTATTATTATTACTTATTATTATTATTATCTATTATTATTATATTATATTCCACTATTATTCATTATTATTATTATTATATATTATTATTATTATTATTATTAATATATACCTTATTATTATTATATTGATATTATTATTATTAATTATTATTATTATTATCTAATTATTATTATTATATTATTTATTACTATATTATTATTATTTATTATTATTATTATTATTATTATATATTATTAATTATTATATTATATTATTATTCTTTATTATTATTATTATTATTATTATTATATTATTAATCTATTATTATTTATTATATTATGTATTATTATTATTATTATATTATTATTATATTATTATTACTATGATTATTATTATTATTATCTATTATTATTATTATTAATAATTATTATTTATTAATTATTCTTATTTATATATTCTTATTATTATCTCATATTATTCTTATTATTATTTATTATATTATTATTATTATTATATTATTTACTATTATTATTATTCATTATTATTATTATTATTGTTATTCAATTATTATATTCATTATATTATTATTATTATTATTATTATTCATTATATTATTATGTAATATATTCTATCATTATTCATTATTCATTCTTCTTCCTTCCTCCCGAATACCATTCATTATTATCTCATTCATTATTATTATTTTATTCACTATTTATTTAATTATTTTTATTATACTATTCTCTATTCCATTATTATTCACTTCTCTAATTAATTATTCCTACTTCTCTCTCTCCTCTCTTTTTCTCTTTAATTAATTATTATGAAATATAATTTTTATAGGACTCCGGCTCTACAGAACAGCTATGGCTCGATCTACATCTACCAAATAGGTTACAGTTTATCGTAACGTGTTAAAATTTGGAGTGGAATGGAGTGGATAAAAATGATGACATAACTTCCATTGTGTTGTACTACGAGGTTACGTCCCCTGGGGGTACCCCCGAAGGGTGCACCCCACCCCCTTATAGAAAATCGAAGTGTTCAGTAAAGGTGAAATTTGGGTGAAGTAGGTTCTACTAGAGTTGAATTTCAGAAATAGTTGGTATCGGATACCTTGAAGTGAGAGTTGGCTCCGGTCTCAGGTGCTTGAGCCATTTGAGCGTGGCGAGTTAATAACACAATTTTAGTATAACAACAATGTTTTGGTGTTATATTATATAGAGGTATTGAAGAACCCGTAGAATTCTCGAATATAGATGGTTTATAATATAGAAACCTAATATATGGGTTAACCTAGAACCCTCCACCAGCCCGCGACCTCCTACAGCCCCCTAATAACCTGAAATGATGACATGAAGTCATGAAAAACTTACGGTAATAATACATCAAATCATAATTAAGACTATCATGTGCTAGAATGATATATTGTTAAATTAAAGTGAGACACTACTACAAAGGAGGGGCTTCGCCCCAATAACCTGAAATGTTGACATAGAGCAATGAAACTTGCGGTCATTACTGCCCATCTATCATAGGTACTCGTATCATATAATCGAGTAATACTGTAGAAAATTCGTATGGCTCAGAATCAGAAAGACAAACAAAACAAAAAAGTCATATTACACTGAAAAAAATTAATAGATGTATTATACACGAGAAATAAAAACGTGGGTATATCATGGCCCTTTAGTGTTGTATTATTATAAAGTTATCTAAATATCCGATGAGTTAAATGACCAATGGTTATTACCGAAATTTGGTAGGACGTTGCCCAAGACCTGAATATACATCGACGTTGAAGAAAAGAACTAAAAACCTTGGTAACTATTCAACCTTCTAAGACGATGTTATCTTTAGATGCACTCGGGGATTAAAATAACCGTATAGGTAAATCAGAATGGCGGTACAAACTTGGCTCTACCAAACACTGAGAAAGTATTTCGATCATTCGAAAACGAATCGAACACTTGAATATACTAACTCCTTACGATGTATCTTAGGTTTTAGAGTACTGAAGATAAAACAGTACACTAAGAGATGACACCTATTTGGGAGGATTCTAGACACAAACTGAAATATTGGCGTAGAGGATGATTACTCCAAGTAACTGAAGACCTTCTATTGAGCCGATGTACGTACTATAAGAGGCATCCAGAGGTGTTATAAATATAACCGAATAGTAGGACCAATAGATGGGCTAGTTAACACCTCGAGATCTCTGAAAATATAAATCAGAAACATAAGTATAACGATAATGCTTATTTCTGTGGCTAAAATTATTATCTATACACTTCAAAATATATTGGTTATCTTCTGCAGCATAATTTTTCAGGGGTTTAAATAATCACGTTAACACTAAAGAAAAAAAATTATTACAAGAAGGCCCCAAGGGGAGTTACGGCCGCCAGCAATTTACCCTGTGAATAATTGACATAAGAGAGGACGAAACATGGTTATGACAGATCATCTTCTTAAAAAGAGCCTATGATTATGCTGCATAGACCAGATCGTTAAACTTGTAAGTGATACCGGCATGGAGCATCACTAGCCTTCCTAATCACGGAGCTATATAAAATATGTCACGTAGAGACGTAGAGAAACTCGGTTATATATCAAAACAAGTACACTCCACAGTAAGAGGTATCCTAACACCATATAGTGGGACGTTACGGTTCCATATAGCCATCAATCACCCTAAAAAGGTGGTCTAGACTTGCACGCTCAAACCTGAATCTTAAATTTATCTATTGCTTCGTACCTGTTCATATTTTGAAATTATTACATGGACTATAGATACGACGAGAAACTTGGGAGAAGGACATTCTTTCTTATGATGTATCCTCGATACAGAAAATCAAATAAAAAAATATAAAATAAAATAAAAAAATAAAAAGGTAATTAAAATAATCACACCCTGATTTTCGAGTTTCTGTTGATACATAATAACACGAATTCATCAAGATACTACTGCGTACATCTGTTGTATAAAAACTTGGGTAAACGAGATATGAGTGTGTGTTATTTTGCCAAGACTGCGATCGAGGCGGTTGAAGAGATATATTACAGACTGGAATACAGTGAGATGGTTCTATAGAATATATGCTACTTTCTGGACGACCCCCAAACATAATTTAACAGACTTTACTTTAGAGCATTGATGGGACCAATCGATGGGGTAACATTCTGGCGTACAATAATAGGTTTCATAGTTCGAACATCTGAAAATATTACAGCTTTGATATAATAATAAAAAAATGAAATTAACATCTGCATCTTACTATGTTGATTATATGCTCGATGACTTAATACTATTTCGCTCACGTGTTGTAATCTATGAATATTTCAGTCACTTGAGAAAACATGTATTTACTGTATAATATGCTATAATATTGCACCAAGGATGCTGTTACTAATAAACGATTGAGCTACTGCACGTTAAAATTCATAATCTTTTGTGTATGAGAGCAGCAAATGTATGCATAAAGTAAACTAAAGAACAAAATAGAACATTAGAAAAGCAATCACTATTCTCCAACACTTGCTGATCACATTTTATTTCTTCATCATAATTTACAACTATTTGATTTTAATACCAGCTAATGTCTAATAAAATAAATAAAATATGTTTTTAACTTTTTTTCGTTGAAGTTTTTATTTTTGATTTACAATATGATTTAATTTACTTAATAAAATCCACTGTGCTCCTGTATATTGTACAGCTAGATGCTGGTACTTGCACCACGTATATATAGAATGACTATTGAAGAAATGCACTATAATTATCGATGAAGCTAGTTATGGTGTTGCACTGTTTAATGTTCATAGTTTAACTCTACCGAGAGTAAAACTTTGGTATGTTTGCTGTTATTAAAACAAAAGATAAAAAAAAAGTTACTGACAGCCTTAATGTTATTAAGCTGCTATTGTATAATGTGGCTTGCGCAAGACACTAGAAAAAACGATCATTAAAGCAAACACACATTAAAATGTTTTAAATAACATTTGTTAGTTGCACCTGGATAAAAATTCTGACAGTAATTCATAAATGATATAATATTAGCCTAATGTTGTCGTCAAACGAACTAACAAGAATCAATAGTATTAATATAAGGGCGATAATGTTTCACGGAAAAGTGGGAGTAAGGAGTTATGAACAAATTCCTCTGACTTGTAACTGGTGACGTAGGGAAGTCTCGATGAAACGAAGGTAATAGAATAAATATGCAAAATCAGCTGGAAACGACTTAATTGATCTAGACTAAGTATTCAGAAACTGCGACTTGGTATCTAATGAACATTACGAGTGACAGTAGATCATAACATTATATAAATTAGAGAAAGAGCGAATATGTGAAATCAATAAATACCTGGGTTGGAAATAAATTACAAATAATATCAGAAAAGTGATTCATAAAATGTAACCTCTGAACATGTAAAATACATAACACGAATCAGAAATACGATAGGGGTATATTAAGCCTCTTAATTAATGGAATTATTGAATAAACTCATGAGAAATATGGGTATCGATCTGTATATCGTATATCGTCATATACTTATGTTTACTTTCTTCTATTGGTCCAGCAGAATAAGAATCTCATATATCTTCTTGAGTTCTGTTTATATACACATGATTTTTACGTCAGTAAGGATTTTATTCGCTGTGGCGGTAATGATGGCCTCATCCGCCGTGATCTCTACTGCGTTAGTAAATTATACTTTTACGAGGATCAATTTAACGTAATACCTAGTTCAACGATGTGGTCATTTTATTATAATTTTATTAATCGCTTCAAAGCGAATGGAGAGAGCGATATATTACCAGTATTCCATTCGGAGGTGCAAAATTAATGACCATTATTCATGCGTTCGGGGTCGTTTGAAGAATTCGACGTCAAGAATGATCGATACAGTGTACTCACACACCACTCATAAACACGGAGATAGACCTGGAGCTAAAAGGGCTAAGTATGGGTCAAATCATGATGGATGACGGCCACCATATAGGTGAAAATTAAAACTTTATGTACGGATGACAGTGTGGAAGAGGTTATATAGAATGAGGTTGTTTTCACACCGGGCATCTGATAATTGTTAAAAGTATAGATGTACGCAAACTATTGGAAACCCCTCGATGCTTTCACATTCGCGCGTACGTTATAGGTTTCACTGTTCAGTCATCTGAAATATTACAGCGTTGGTTTGAAATGAAAACGAATTAACGTCTCATCTCAAAGATGTCGACATACTCGAGAACTTAATTCATATAGCTCTGTGTAATTCTATGATATTACAATGAAACATGCGGTTTACCATTATGCGATGTACAGGAGTGCATTAACAACTATCAGCCTGGACGTTTACTTCTCTATGGAACGAGAGAATGCGTACTAGTGAACCTGGGTATGCCGAAGAATAGAATAATGCCATAAGCAGTATTAATACTTACATCCTTTCAAGGGGAGTTGAATCTCTCTGGAGAATATATAGAACTTGCTCAATTTATACAGAATCCATTGTCCTTTGATTAGGTTGATTAATATGTTTAAAATAAATCGTAGGTTTTTATGTATTTATTTATTGCTCTTTTTAAATTGAAAATATATTTATATAAATGAAAACTTGTTTTACTCTCCCATGTAAACTTTATTGGTTAATAAGATGCTAGTGATGGCTGTTTATTCGTACGGCTGTTGGGTGTTAAGTATGTTATGATCGTAGTTTAGACTTTAACATGGTAAGAACTTTGTATGTGCTGTTGTCCTCCTCCAAATAGATCAGAGAGGTTCAATAGACTCTCGGTTCTACATAAGAGAGAGATACTACACATTAAATTCCTCAAAAAACATTAAGAAGTCTCTGACATATCGATACAACTTCAACTTCTCAATACAAATCACGAGGATCTATAAAAAAAAAAGTTTTCACAGAAAATAAATTTAACAAAATATATAATTATTATGTTATTAAAAAAACCACACACACTAAGCAATTGAATGGTGCAACAACTTGATTTTAATTAGTTTCTTCGAAAACTTGAATCACTAACAGAATCTCGACACAACATATAAAATATATAAAAATAAATAAAATATCAAGAATACCCAGACAAAACGCTCAATGCAAGTACTGATTTATCTCCGGGAGACATATTTACTTACATTCCGCTCCTCGACTGCCTGTTCGTTCCTCTAGAGAGAGCTCATGTGCTCTAGCAGCAAGTACTTATAAATATATCTTGAGAGTATAACTATGTAAGATACTCTCGGTATTATTCATGTCATACGCCAGTTTTAAAAGTTCTGCACAAATACCGCAGTCAATGTTATGGTTGTATGGCAACTATTGTTCTTGGTATTTTGTATCCAGCTTTAGCACTCTCCTGTAGTTTGAGAAGTTAATGAAGTGATCTGCAAATTATATGATGTGAAAACCCTTTGAGTTTACGTTATGACTCACAAATGAATATTCTATATCAAATTATTGCATTATACGAGTTTGGATCAATAATAATATACTCGGGAGTTAAAAGAAGTATATGTAGAGAAATTATTAGACAGATTTAGCGCATCTGTACAGAGCATAACTCCATGATAAATTTGTATAAAATGTATTTGCAGTACAGCGCGTACGCTTTGCCGCATCAATTGTTATATTACTTTTAGCCGCTGAGGTAATGGGGATAGTAGATGAATCTTCATCTGTTATACTATGTATAACTAGTTTAATTTCAGAAGTATCTATAATGTAGCCTGTGTTAGGCTAATGTCGTTTTTGAGCGTCTAATATTCTCATATTAGATATAAACATAGAACGGGCACGCAAGTGTGAAAGCATATGTAAAGTAGAGAGTGATCCAGAAGTATAGAAGCTTGAGAGCTCATCAAAGTTACGCTATAATTATAATTTTCACTAAATGGTCAGATATCATTAAATTAGGCGTTTAAGTGGTCCGCAAAAAACTATGTATAACAATTGTTGTTAAATGCTCGCAGATCTAGAAGACACATTAAATTGTAATATGCGTACATACGAGAGAGTTATACGAGTTACTTATGTTTCTTTTTACTCTGAGAATCATAATAAACGGGTGTGTGAGTAGGGCTGCTATGTCTAATTATAATCGTGCATATTCAGTTAATTAAAAACGATCCACTTGGAAAAGGTCTTGAATTAGATTTGTACATAAGCATTCCATTCAATTAAGATAAAGCGCTGAAGAAAAATAACTTTAGAGATTATATTATGCATTAGTCAATAGCACCCAAAAATAAATATGATTTTTTATTGTAACTTATGTAACACTAAAAGCTGATCAGAGTACGAAAATTTTGAATTTGACTGCTGAGTCGGGTCCGAGTCGAAGTCGGACAGGTCGGAAATTTTTGTATGTATAAATATGAGCAAGGTGTTGTAGTATCGGGATGTAGATGTTAATGTAATCGTAGGAATTCAGCTTCTGGTTTTGGAAATGTTATGCTCTTTAAAATCTTAGAATTTAGCCAGAGTATTGTGAGGGTGAGGGAAATGGGGGAGTGGGTGGGTGTCTGGAATTCGAACATGATTTAAAACAGGTTTATGGTATATTTAAACACAAGAACTCAAATTCCAATAGTTAGTAGAATATGAACGCGTAAAATTTTAGTACTAAGACTAAAACTTTTAAATATGCAATATAAATAAACAAATATAATGATTATTGTGTTATTGATTAATATCACTAAATTATATTAAACATGAAGTCATAATGATCATCGAGATGGGTAGAGTGCTGTGAGGCTTGAGGGTAAGGCAGGGTAGAGACTGAGAATAGAGACATCTTAGTGAGAGCTACAGGATGGAGCATCAGAGATCATCATAAGAATACTATAATCTGGAGGTCAGTTTTGAATTTATATATAAAACACTAAAATTTATATGATGTATAGAGCATAAAAATGTAAATAAGAAAAATTAATTTATTTTATATGCTTATTTAATCATTACTATTAGTTAAATATAATTTTTAAATCATTTTTTTTATAAATATTTTGTACATTCTTTTACGTAACTTTTTTTATTTAATATTCTTATAAATTAATTTTATTTTAATAATTATTTTTATTTATTCTAGTTTGTTGTGAATGTTCTCTGTGAAGCTTGTTTTTTTTTCGCTAGTTTGCTCTCTCCCGTCTTTTTTCTCTTCCTTAACTGTACTGATGGAAAATATAATCAAACTACACGAACAATGATGAAGTAGTGGATATCCTAATATTTCCTCTCGTATACTCTCGTCATAATAGTTTTCAGATTTGTATGGAGTCTAGTGTGACCCCACTAATTATACGAGGTAGTGTATGTGGAGTTATAAATCCAAATTATATATTGGCTGAGTTTTCTTCTAATGAAGTATTATAGACCAATAACAGTCTTTCCACGTCTTCTACAATATCAATGTAATTATTTTGAGTTTGAGATGTGGAGTCTAAGCAATAACCACCCGCATAAAAAAAGGGGAGTTCATTCAGCAATAACAAGTTGTATATCACTACTGGCTTCAGCAAATAGATAGCTTTCAAATAAGCACAAATATGTGTGATATTCCTAGTTCATCGAATCGTCTCTATCTTTGTCATATAACTATCAGGCTTTGGGGGCCGAGGAGACATTCCACTATTTGTGGAAATCGCTGGAACGAAATGAATTATTGTATGTACCGCACCATAAATATTGTATGTAGGGTACCCCGGCGCTCTATACGATTTAATGTAAAGATGGCCTCATAACAACAGTGGTGAATATGAAGTGTAGTCATCATTACTCAGCTTGTCGTATTAATTTGGAGTGTTCCCCCAATAAACGTTGGAGCTCTCCTCATATTACCCGGAAGAATTATCTGAAGACCCACAACTCTGGATGTAGTCTACTAATGCTATGAGAAGAGAGTATTATATAATAAATTCACCGCGGGAGAGCACATGTTTCTATCACCTCTATTCCCAATGTGTCCATACATACATTTACAGGTTGATAGGAGGTAGCCCAGGATCTCCGAGGATGTGAGGGTTCTTCTGGTAACAGTTCAGTTAATTCTTGCTTTTAAGGTTAAAAGCTTGCGGCGTCTGATCACCTAAAAGGATAGCACTTCAGAATCGGAGGACTGTAGTATTCAATGTTGTCGTTCTCTAGAACTCTTGTTGTCATATTATAATTTCAGTTTAGACTGAATGCCAATTTCGTAACAAAAACAATAGAGTGATTGCATGCCACACGGTTATTATAAATTTAACGACTAGCTTTTAAGCTCGTTTAAAACCTTCCCTCTTAAAGTATTTTGAGCTTGCAAATTTCCTATGCTTAAGAAAGAAACCGAGCGTATTATCGTCAATTCTTAAATAACACTTACATACTTCGAGGGGCAAGCTGAGCAAGTCCTATATGAATTGGTTGTGCCATAATGTGGTTTAAGGTGTTATTATCTAGGATACAACCCCTAGACACCTAAGATAATCAGCTCGAGAGAGAAGAACGCTTTATTAATTACCTATTGTTGTCCTGTTTAGAGAGATCTATCAGTCATTAAAAAAAGTTTGGGGGTCACCTCTTCCCAACATACTGGAGATAATACTGGGGAGTGCGTATATACGCTTATCTTATACACCCCATGATATCAGAAGCTTGATTTTGACAAAAAATATTTATATTTTTAGAAAGACTGTCTATATTACTCTGTTGATTTTTCTTATTGCGGTCTCAATTTACCTATTTCAGAGTTTGGGTGAGGAGACTTGATAGGATCTCCACCCTTTAGTGGTGCTCACTAAAAATTTACACTGGTTTCAAAAGCAGATTAAGGTCTTTATATAATATAGGATTGTATTTAATATCCAGAGTATCATAATTGGCTCTATTATCATATCATTTTAGGTTTTTTATCTCACGCGCGTGAGCTGGAGGTCCATCACTTTGAATTGGATTAGATCCTTAAGACACCTATATACTCTAATTTAATATAAGGTACTTTAAATATTGAACCAGTAACATAAACAAATTACAAAACAGTTATAGAGTAAACCTATATATAGATATACATTATTTACCACATTTGTTAGTTATATACAACGTTATTAACAATCGGCACCGAGCAGAGTGGCTCCAAACTAACCGGATGACGGAGAGCCTAACTTGATCAGAAGCACCGAGAGGATAGACGAGAGAGACGATGAAGTGTCAGATAGAAAAGTTAGCAGAAACACTAGCGTAAGGATATCTCAGAGAAGTACGAGAGAGCAGAGAGAGTATGCACGAGACGCTAGAATTAAACCGATAACATTTCGATTATTAGGGGTATGGGGGTCCCCCTTCGGGGACCCCCGGGACGTAACCTCTGGTATACACAAGGACCACTGTCATATCTAGTATGAAATACAAAAAACAACCAACTAGCCAAATCGCGCTTGGCATTAATTTAGACTAATCTGACTTATCCTGAGAATATTTCCTCATTCAAAAGAGAACTGACGAGACGAACGCAATTGGAGAAATGATATACGGAGCCATAGGCTGAAGCTGGAGCCGAAGCCTAAAAATTATTTCATAATAATAAATAAATGATAATATAATAATATCATAAATATAATATATCAATAATAATAATGAATAATAATGATAATAATAATAATAATAATACATAATAATTGAATAATAATATATAATAATAAATAATAATAATGGGAGAGAGAGGAGGGTACCTGAAAGAAAAGAGAGATACAGACAGACACAGACTTACGTAGAGAAAACTCAAACGATCGATTCCGTTCGGGAATGCGAAGGCGTTGCGGTGGGGGAGAGGGGAAATCGACCGAACCGAGGTCGGCGGTCGTTACAAAAGACTAGACAGGAGGAGCGGGACTCTAGATCTAGGACAGCCAACACAAGAGGAGGCAAAATGACACATAATAGCACTAATAGCTAAAACATAACAAACCAAAGGGGGGGGGGCGGGGGATGGGGGGGGGGGGATTATATATAAGAATGGGGGTGTGGGGAAACAGCATTGAGAGATAATACAAATAACGACATAAATAAAAAATAATAAATAAAAAATAAGAAAGAGTAGAGAATAGAAATGAGAGATGAGAGGGAAAGCGATGGAGAGAGAGAGAGGATAAAATCATCTATAATAATTAATAATTATTAATATAAATAATATAATATAATAATAATAATAATAGAGTAATAAATAATCAATAATAATACCATTAATTATTAAATTAAACAAATAATAGAGAAATAATAAAACAAAATTAATGAAATAATGAGTGATAATATTAATAAGTCAAATTATATATTAGAAATTAAATTATTAATACAAATTAGTAAAAAGAGACTAGTGATCAATGATCACAAATGGTGGGGGACAACACTCAAATCATAAATAAATAAATAATAAATAAATAAAATACAGGAAAAAAACTTGTGAATAAATTAAGCAATAATAATACAAAGTGAGAGGATGAGAGTGTCAATAATTAGTTAATATATAATAATTAATTATCATCAAAATATTATTATATAATTTTCAATATACAATAATAATAATATTATAAATCAATTTAACATAGGATCACAGTAAAATGAGAAATATAAATATAAGATATTAAGACATGACAAACTCACAAGTTACCGCTTTTCGCAGAGACACTTCTTATAATCGAAACGAGCTCATATTTTATCTAGGGGCTCAGAGAGACGAGCTGACTCTTATGTACAATCAGAGCAGTGTCGCAGGAACTGCCCTGCTCTTGGCTGGCCTACGGCGCAACCATGAGTGAACCTATAGCATTTACTTAACTTCGTCTCTGGTTGATACGTTTTTCCTTCTCGCTTTTTTGAGCTAAAATCACCTGAGAAAATGATAGTTCTAAATGAGAGATAGCCAGTAATTCATATTTTGAGAATACAAGATCGCACAGATTAATGAACGATGTAATTTGAGTTGATATAAATATGAGCGTAAGACTCCATATAACTGAAGTGCAGTTACAATATATATCGAGGTTATGGACAAATGATATTTAATTTAAATAAATTAAAAAAAGTAGCGGGCCTATTACCGTATTATAGGTCACGCTAGTAGTTATTTTACTTAAAAGAATGAATTTACGGGTTGCACTTTTTTAAATATAATAAGAAATTATGAAATGATTCAGTACTTCACTACTTAATATCGATAAAGTAACTAAAATTAAAATATACTTTTAAAAATACATTTTATTTATAGTAACTTATATATAATATAATTTAATATATATTTCTCCCGTTTCTATCCGATTTACACCTGTAAAACCATTAATATTTATTATATAATATATTATATAATATAATTTAATTATATATGTGTATATATATCTTATATATATATATATATAATAGTATATATATAATATATTATATAATTATAATTTGTATAATATTTATTATTTTATATAATATAATTCATATAATAAGTTATGGTATTCCGCTTCACCACATATTAATAAGTGATAATGATAAAATATTTGATATCATGTTTCAGAATCGTTCTTTTCATATATTACTAGTATATAGTGCGACCAATTAATGATCTTATATATAACTATATATATATAGTATTATCACTAATTAATATATATATATATTATATTTATATATATATATATTAATCATATAAAGATATATATTATATAAGTATATAATATATATATATTATATATAGAATAATCTATTTATAATGAAGTATAGGGGGTCTCGGTTATTATGTGGGTATTTTGAGTATTTCGAAGGGGATATATGTAATCTATTCATCATATACTAATCATTGAGATGATATAACCAAATCAGTGTAGAGGTATCATGTAAGCTGAGTTCTTGTAATAATAATCTCATTCAATAGGTGAGATTATTATCTTCACTGTATATTGAGTCTAAAGTATATATTCTACTCATCTGGATGGTTATATAGGGGAGGGAGTGAGTTTTCTATTCTAATCTTGCGTATTATTATATGACTCTTTTCTATAATTATTATTATCTATCTTTATATAATATCTCTAGTATTTTCGTAACGTGATGATACATTACATGCTGAGTGTTACTTTCTTCTCAAATTCACTCTTGGGAAGGAAACTTTATAATTTTGTATTAAGATTTCTTTCAATAAACAAATTTCATTATAGTACCTAGTTATTGAATAAAGAATAATATATAATATAGTATATAATTATAATTAAATTATATATTATATATTAATATAAGATATAATATATAATAATATCTCACTATTTTATATTATATATTATATATATTAATATATCTATTGTATTATTAATATTATATATATTACTTAAATGAGTATGAATTCTAGTGTAGAATAATATAATGAAGGTAATGAATGTTATTATATATAAATTGATGAATATATTGCATGTACGACAACATAATTAAAGTTAATGAATGTGATCAACGCAATGAGTATTATTTTATGAAATATAATAATGTAAAGCAATCTGATTAAATGAATGTAATGAATGTAATAATAAAATGTAAAATAGTGTAATGAATGTAATTTAAATATTTACTGTACTAAATGTATTGTGTTATAACTGCATTGCTTGTATTGTATTGTATGAAATGTATAGAAAGTAATATAATAACATCCTAAAATAATGAATTGAATACCTGTATCTAATTGAATCGAATGAATTAAAGTAAATACGTACGTATAGTATATTATAGCAAATATTTCTTTCTTTCTTCTAATATTACTAGTTAATTACCTCTCTCTCTTTGCCCCAAGATTGTTAGTATCATCTCTCAGTATATCATCCGTACTTCAAGCTCTCCTCTCTAGTCGTAATCTTCTCATATAGTATCTATTATATCTGTCGAGTTCATAACTATCGATCATTATATCACTCTTCATACTATGACTATAGTTCACGCGTATCTCTATATAGTAGTTATTATCGGATAGGATGAATATCCTCTATGTCTTTGCATCGCTCAATTAACTCTATCTCTATAACTTCATCTGCTCTGTATCATGCATTATATGATACTACATCTATATGCTTATCTAAAACCTTATTCTGTGCGTCAATATATCTAATCTATTCTCCCTCTCTCATCGTATCTTTTAGCTTACGTTACGTCGTAGTAAATACATGTATAGGAAACGAAGTAATCTACTACGCCTTTTGTACCATTAATGTTATAGTTTTTAAACCATCTACTCTGAATGTGAGTAATATACGGTATAGCACGTAGGTACATGGCAACATAGTACTAATTGTGCTATAATATATATATAATTAATATATATAAAAACTATATAATAGTATACTATTGTATATATATATGTTAATATATATTAATATAGTAATATATATATAGTGATTATATATATAGTATATATTATTAATAGTATTATAGTATCATAGTATCAGAATTACACGTCTGAGGTAATAGGTAATATTATATATATATATATAGTGATTATTAATAATTAATAGTTATATAGTATATATAATATGTTTATATATATATTATAGTATATGTATTAATAATATAATTATTATATAATATATATATAATTATATATATAAATAGTTATTGATATATATATATAAATAATAGCAAATGAGGAAGCGTTTTCAGTCAGCATGTAGGGATGAAGAATCACTGTTAAAATGAATATATAAATTGATATAATATTTTCTTCTACCGCTACTTTACTTATATACAATCGCTGATTTTCATTCTAAACGCGGAGGAAGTACTGGGAATGCATCCTGGTACCCCCTGCAGATAAGGTGAGGGTTAACTTAGTACTTTATTTAATTATTATCATTATTATTTATATTATTATTATTATTATTATTATTAATTATTGTTATTATTATATATTATTATTATTATAATTATTATTATATATTTATATTATTATTATCATTATTAAATTTTATTATTGTATTTTAATTACTTTTAATTAATATTAAATATTTTGAAATATAATTATTACTTCAATATTATTAAATTTTTAAATAATTTAATTATTATTATAATTTATTATATATTTATTTATTATTATTATTATCATTATTATGCATTTTTATCAATTATTTATATATTATTATTATTTATTATTATTATTGTATTGAATTTAATTATTATTGATTATTCATTTATTTATTATTATTATTAATTATTATTTATAATTATTCCACATAAAAAATTTCTAAGTATTAAAAATAAATAAAATAAAAATGTTTCAAGTTACTCTAAAAATCTTTTGATAATAAAAAAAGATGAAAAACAATTATGATTCAAACTTTGTGAAGAAGAAATTAAACACGAATAATAATTATATTTAAATCATATAATAAAGAAAAGTATAATAATAAATAATAATTAAAATAAATAATTAATTAAATTAATATAATGAATAATATAATAAAATAATAATTAAATAATTAAATATATACAATAATAATAAATAACAATAATAATAATATATAAATAATAATTAATAATAATATAATAATAATAATATAATATGAACGAACGGATGAACAAGCAATAACATAAACAAATACTAATAATATAAGTACTATAAATACTACAAAATAATAATATAATAATATTTATTAATAATATTTAATAAATTAAATTAATAATAATTGTTAAAATAATAAGTAATAATTAAATTAATAAAGTATAATAATATAATAATAATAACTATATAAATAATCAATATAATTAATAGTAATAAAATTAATGAATATTAATTATATGAATAATAATTATATAGATAGGAATATAATAATAATAACGATAATATAGTGATTATAATAATATTAAGTAATATATTGAAGATAATGAATAATAATAAATATATAATAATATAATAATAATAATAAGTAATAATAATAATAATAATGAATAATATTATAAAATAATAAATATATAATAAATAATTAATAATAAAGATAATAATATAATAATAATAATTAATAATTATTATTATTCATATCTATAATATTATAATTTAAAATTAATAATTTCAATTATAAATATAATAATTTCAATTTTAATTATAATTATATATTATAATTATTAATAATTATAATTAATATTGTAAATATTATAATATTCAATATTAATTATATTATTATTTATATTATTATTATTATATATTTATTAATTAATATTATTATTATTGATTATTTATTTATTATTATTAATTATTATTTATAATAATTATTATTATTTTAATTGATTTATTATGATTATATTATATAATATAATTATTAATATTAATTAACATATTATGTATTATTATTTATTAATATTTATTATTTATTAATATATTATTATTATTATTATTATATTAATATTATTATTATTTATCTATATAATTTATTATTTATTATATCAGAAGACTGATAAGAATCCATGCCAAGTAATAGCTCTCTGTGATTGGTGTAATTAATATAACCAGAAGAGAATATTTATTGCTCGATTTTACAGAAGGTTTATCCTTTGCTCGATTTTGTTCTCCTTTAAAGATAAAGGAACTATAGACTGGGTCATATTTAGCATGAGCTAAGGAAGACTAATTTTGGCCTTTAATATATATATATAATTAATATTAAATATATATAGATTATATATATAACTATATAATATAAGTTTTATAGTATTATTTATAGTATTATTGATGATATATATTATTATACTATTAATATTAATTTAGTATAATATGAATGTTTAGCCTGATCAGGAGGCTAGAGGAACTGAGATGGATCGTGCGATCAAGATCGATGTATGAGGTATTATTATTATAATCATATCAAGATGATTAGTATATATATCTACTGTTATGTCATTATTAGTATAGTAATATATTACTATAAGGTAAGTTATACTGTATAACTATATAGGTTAGAGGCTAGCGTATATGATGTATGTATATAGATTATATTTAGTATTAGTAGAGTAGTCAGGACAGTGAAGTTATGCGATTCAGTAGAATATATATAAGTCATACGTATAAGTATATATGATATAGTATATCAGGGTATAGTATATATGTTTAGTAATAGTACTATACTATATAACTATAGTTATATTATCGGCGCGTATATATAGTGAGTATATGACGTAGTAGTATATAGTAGTATATATGACTATTATGATAGTATATTGATAGAATATAGATCTATGTAGTTAGCTAAGGCTATATATGATAACGTGATATATATATTGATGTATAGCCGGTGTTAGTAGGTTATTCAATGTAATATTATAGATGTAAAGAAATGCGGCATGAACTCTGGAACACAGTAGATAGTTGCCACGGACGCGGCCCTTGCCAGACGCGCTCGAGGGCTGGCCCCCAGTCAGTAAGCCAAAAATTAGTCTCCTTCCTTATATTTTTCAGGCGTTCCTTTTTATCTTTAAGAGAAACATACGCAAAGTAAAACTTCTGTAAAAAAATCGAGGCATAAAATATTTCTTCTTCTTTACTATGATTACACAATCACAGAGAGAGAGAAAAAATACCTTATTATAATAAATAAATAATCTAATAATAATAAGTAATAATAATAATGAATAAATAAATATAATCGGTAATAATAAAGATATCATCAATTAATATATATAATAATTACTGTGTCAAAATAAGGAAAGGAAGAATAATCATATGTAATAAATATCAATATTACATCTTGATTATCTTGATTATTTGTAAATAATAATAAATAATTCTATATAAATAATAATATAACTAATAAATATAATAATAATGAATAATAATAATAATATATATAATAATATACATAAAAATAATAAATAATTATAAATAATCTATAATTACAATTATACATTAAATGAATTATGAATAATTAATAGGATATTATAATATTATAAATTATAACTTTGAAATTATTTATTATAATGTTGTTTATTATGTAATTTTAATTATAATTATATTATTATAAATAATTTAATAATTATTATTATTTATGTATTATTATTATTATTATTCATTATTATTCATTATTATTATTAATTAATTATATTATTATTATTATTATAATTAATTAATTAATTGATTATTATTATTATTATTATTTATTATTATTATTATTATTATTTTCATTATTATTGATTATTAATTAATTATAGTGATTATTATTATTACCATTATTATTATTATTATTTATAATTATTATATTTTTAAATATACTATTATTATTATTGATTTGAATTTTTACTGCGAATATTTCTATATACATTAAAAATATATTGCTTGAGTGTTTTTCAGTACTGAGGGTTTTAAAATGATATTTATTATAATTATGATTAATGGAGATAGAACTAAAGTTATTATTTCAATTTTATTCATACTCATTTAAAATTGCGTTAATGACTTTAATTATTATATTATTAATTTTAGCTATTGTTTTCCTCTCTCGTGTGTAATATCTTAATAAGATACTCATTATTGCTCTTGATTATGGTATATTGTTTGCCTATTTCTAGTTGTTGTTGATTTAATTGGCTTTTGCTATAGTGAGTTAAGGTAAAAATTTGACTGAGAATTGTACGAGCGCTCGTCACACTCAAATATACATGTGAGTGATTATTTTCTATCAGATATCTCATTTGCTAAATTTAGTGTATAAATATTATTATTATTGAAATAATTAAATTGATTTATGATTGTGAACTATTATGCACTTGATATTTCTATATTTCTAGGTTATGTTTCAGTTATATAAATTTTATGACATATCTATTAAATATATTTAATATATTATTTATTTTGAGTTGTTTCCCACAAATGAATTTTTGAGTAATGCATATAATGTGCAATTCATTAGATAACAATTATATTCTAATCTATATTATAAAATTTGCTTGTTCAAATCTGAAAAAGATAATGGAAGATAGTCACAGTTGACCTTGAGTTTTGATCTCACTTAATAAGGCTCCTTTGCAAAATGTTTCTCAGCTTATCATTTTCCTAATAGTAATATTTTCGAGAGATATTAAGATTTATATGATGCGATATATAATGTATCAACAAATTATGTACAGTTATATATTTTTATTTTTAACTCACCTATAAGTGCCTGAGGAGCTCCTCAATATGTAAAGTATGATAAAAATGTTATTTGCAATTATTGTCAGATTAGAATATCAATGTCGTATCGCCGTTAATATGCATAAAATTGCATCGAGGTCAATTAAGTAACCTTGAACTTTAATAATCTTCTAAGCAACGAAATTTAAATTTATATACTTTTGATTTGTTTTTTAATAAAATTATATAATAGATATTATTAATATCCAAAATTATGTAATTTTTATTTATATAAATGCTTTTCTAGGATAGCACTAAATTATTATTTTTAATTAAATGATATTCTCTTTCAAATTATAAAATAAAATTTTTTCAAAAAAAATAATAAAATATAATAATAATTTTTAATAAATGTATATATATAGAAAATAATACAATATATAACTCGCAAAGTTAAACCAGCACTTTTTATAATGAAAAACACTAAAATACCGTAAGACTAATGATCATGAATAGTGTACATGGTCAAAGATTTTAGTGTTAGAATAATAAATTAATTTTTATTTTTTTTTCTTTTTTATAACCTTCTCCTTGAAAACGGCTTTGTCCTTGAATAGAGATATTGTGGAACTAGATAAATAAGGATCTATAATCTATTTTTTATAAATGAACTTGCATAATATTGATAAGTTTACTCGAGAATTCATATTCATAAACCATGTCTGAAAAAAAGATTTAACACATTTTAGAAGAAAGTAAGTACTTTAAAAGTAAAAATAACATTTTTATAGTTATAATTTTTAGTGATGAAACAGATTATGAAACTTGGTCTATTTTTTATTCTATGGTATATGTAAAATTAATAACATCTGTCACTTAATCACCGATACTCCTTCTGTAGCATAAAAATCAAATTATTTAGGGTAAATACCATTATCAAGTTCAATCTGCCTCTGCCATATCACCTCATCGCGGGGATGCTAATTTTTCGCATGACTCTAATCACCGCGGATTAGGAATGAAAAGCAGTGGCCACAGAGAAAGTGCGGCTAGGTGAGAAGAGAGAGAATAATATATAGAGTAAATTATGAAAAACGGAAGCTCACGAGATTAAATTATGATGAACACTAATATTATTGACTAGATCACTTGATAAGCACATTGTACCTTGTATACAATAACTAGACTATCATTGCGAATTTCACTTAGTATTATCTATTAATGTCCTTTTACGCTGTTAATTTTCTAACATTGTAATATATCATATTAATATTATCGCATTATTGTGAGTAGAATGTCAACGATTCTAGCAGTATTCACTCTATATTTCATATATCTTATTATTCTTTTATTATTATTCATTTTTTACTTTCACTTTATCTTCATGCTCTCTCTCTATCTATCCATATATATATTTCAGTTCATCTCAAGCCAACACACTCTATTATCATATATATGGATTAATATATTACCTATACCCGGGTATATATTATAGTATAAGATATAAAGCGAGTTATCTATATAATATTAGTATCTACTATATATATCGTATCGTAGTTATTTCTCTTTTTATATCACCATTGCACTTTTCTTCGTTATCTGGATTCTACTGCGTGATACGTACAGGTATATTCTACTATCTTTATCTCTATCTTCATACTCTGATCATCTATCTTCTGCGTCTATCATCTTCTCGTATCTCTTCAGTTCTCTCTCTCGTTCACGTAGCATCTCTGTCCTCTTACTTTCTATCATTACGAGATACATCTCTACTCTCTTATATTATACCGCTCTCTATATAGTCTGCTCATCGTCATGTCTCTCACTCACGTCTCTAGGTATAGTATTAAGGGATAAGCATAGTTAGTATATAGTAGTACTGAGTTATTTACTAATAATATTATGATAGTATTATATACTATGATACTAGTATATATATATAGTATATAGTAATATATATAATATCAATATATATATATATATATATATATATATATATATATATGAGATATATTTATAGTAATATATATATATATATATAGTATATATATAATATACTAGTATATATATATATATAATATATTATATATATATATAGTCTATAATATATATATATATATATAGTAGTATATATATATATATATAATTATATACCTATTATATATATATATATATAGTTATATATAGATATATATATAGTTATATATATAGTATATCATAGTATATATATATATATATATATTAATTTTTCCTTTCCCAAAATTCAAAAGTTTGAAAAAGGGAAAGGCGCACAAGCACTACGCGACATTTTATTAGAGAAAGAGAAAAAAAAATAGAACGTGGTTCCAAACGAGAAAGTGAAATTGAAAACAGTGTCCAAACCAGAAAGGAGAGAAACTTTTCAAAGAAAATTAATTCAAGTTCGCAGAAGCGATTTCATTTCCCTTGGAGTAGCAGAACATGCGAGGAAGAAAAGCTTCTTAAGTATGAGGAACGATGTATTGATTCTGTGTTTTTGGGCATGCTTTACGTGGTGTGAGAGATGCTTTAAGTGATGAGAGAGTATTTGACTGATGTGCACAAACGTGGGCTTACTTACAGTGAGACTTAGTAGACTGAATGACATGAATAATATATCAAAGATAATTTTTGTTGCATATCCGGAACAACCCAGCCAAGCCTTGAAGTTTCTTTTTGCCATAGTAACCCATTATCTGAAGGTCAAATTCACAACCCTAATAGTTCGAAAACAACGCTAATAGCCCATTCCTCTACCTTTGTCGATGGTATACTACTGATGTTAATGAAAATGAAGACAAAGTTGTTATGTCCTTTAGATAACTATGTATCGAACACGTATTTTGGTGTGGATATATCTTTCAATACTGCGTTAAAAGTATAAAGGACAAGGTAAATCTAATAAATGTGCAAATGAAGTGCATATTAGAATAAATGTGATATGTCTTACTGAAACTGATGCATAGACCACATCTTACCGATGTGGATAAAGTTTACGAATCCTACGTCTACAAAGGCTAATTTTAGTGTTTTTTTTAAAGTTTTTTTTTGGCTAATGATTTGTTTTTTTATTGTGATTATTACACAATATTTTACAGTTAATAAAAGGAAATGGATTCCCACTTGATAGTTTTTGTACTTAAATTTAGATAGTAATCCTTCAAATCTAAATATATAACCACTTATTTACGTCAAATTAAAGAATTTTAATCTGCTTTCATATAATCGTCTACATTAACTTATAATATAGGAGAGAAGTATTATGTAATGCGGTTGAAATGCAAATTTTTTCCTACCTGTATGGAAGACATTTACCACATCATCGTTTTAGACTAAATCAACTTCATCTGCTTTTCAGTTTGGGTAAAAAAAAATAATAACATAAATAAAAAACAGATTTCAATCAAGATCAAAATATTTAATATGGGCATTGAATTGTGAATTAAATACTTTATTAGCATGGCTGGCACAGCCTTAGCAGGGAATGCGGGACAAATAGGGACTGTAATCCTTCAAATACCAGAAAAAAAATCCTATAAGAAAATAGCTTAGGCCTTAAATCAACTCCACTAGAGGTCAACCTTGAATCCCCTTACCTAAATAATTTCAAGCTGCAGTTATATTCTGAGATATTTGTTAAAAATAATTTATTAAATAACCTTATGATAATTATAATTATATATTTTATTTTTTATAAATTGCACTTTTGTTTAGTAAATATAAGACATTAATAATTCCATATATTATTTTAAGTACATGTAATTGTTTAAGAGCTATTTTAATATTTATGTTAAATAATATGACATACTGTGATTTTACAGTGTTTTGCTTAGCTTCTGTGATGCCTATACACAATTGTTTCATTTTTTAAGAAACATTTTTAACATATATATATATATATATATATATATATTAAGGTTGCTATACATACAGCAGCAGATATATATATGGTATAGTATGCTATACAAGCTAGGATGGAGAAGTATCGGTACGGCACTTTTTAGCATATGGGTATTGGTATCGGTACTTGGTATCAACCAATTTCTAATATCTGCATTGGTACTTAATGAAACTAAGAGTTTTGATAACGGTATCTGGTAAAATTTTGATATCACTCCATCCCATATATATATATATATATATTATATATATATATATCTATATGAGATATATATATATATATATATATATATATATATATATATATATATATATATATATATATATATATATATATATATATATATATATATATATATATATATATATATATATATATATATATATATACAGTATATATAATGTACTGTAGTGAAATTTAATTTTTATAATGTACAGTAATTATTTTCACTATCTATGAAAGCAGTGATTTTTAATCGGTGTGCCACGAATAGCTCGTATGTGTGCCCCGAATTGTTCGCATGTGTGCACCCTTAACTTAAAGGTTTTAAATGGAATGGGGAATAAATATTATTAGAAAATGGCTAAAATATTAATAGGAAAAAAATGATTTAAAGTATTAGGACTTGTTAATGTCTTTCTTTTCACTTGTAAACTGTGCTTCGACAATAACACTTTTTTTGGTGTTTTGCTTATTTGAATTTGGTTGAAAATCACTGCTCTGATGTTTATTCTATGGTACATTTAATTAGTTTAGTTAATTCCAAGTGGCAAAATCCTTAAGATATATATATTATATATATATATATATATAGTATATATATATATATAGCATATATATATATATATATATATATATATATATATATATATATATATACATATATATATATATATGTACATATATATATATATATAGTATATATATATATATATATATATATATATATATATATATACATATATATATATATATATATTTACATTTATATATATATATATGTATATATATATACAATAATATATATACATATATATATATATATATATATATATATATATATATATATATATATATATATATATATATATATATATATATATATATATATATATATATATATATATATATATATATATTTATATCAGCTAGCTGTTAAAGTTGAATTTCAAATTTTTGTTTTTGTTTGTTTGTTATTGATTAGGAAATAAATTAAAAGAATTTTATTGTGATAATTTCTTAATTTATTGTAAAAATATTTACTAAACTATATGTCTTGATTTGTGTATTAACAATTTCCAATAAATACTACATATTAAAAATGTTTCCAGTGGTGAGTGTGATTGCTTTATGAAAAATTATATTTGATTATTAAAATTTATTTATTTATTTATTTATTTATTTATTTATTTATTTATTTTGGTCAAAACTTCAGCAATTAAAGTATATTTGAATTGGATAAGTTTTTAAAATTTTTAATATATAATTATCATCTTTAAATTTTAAAATTTTATCATCTTTCAAAGGTTTTCAGTTTAAAATTTTTATAATCATTTAAAAGTTTAAAGATGATAAAAAAAATAATATCTTCATTTAAAACTTTTAAAAGTTTCATTATCTTTTGTAATGAGAATACTTTTCTAATACCTTTTTAAAATTTAAAATTTATATTTTGTTTTCTTTTAAATTACTAGAACTTTTATCATATTTTAAAATACATGATAAAATTTTTATCATTTTTTGCTTCAAAATCATTTCAAATCTCGATTTTATTTTATTTTATCTAAATTTATCTTTTGCAGCGATAAATTTTTGATTACTTATTCAATTTTATCTTACTCTATAAGCTTGATTCTTATTATTATATAGCATATGTTACAGATAACAATGGGAAACACAAATTTTGTTGTATATGATCCGATACTTTTTTCTTATAGCTATATTTTGTTGCGCTAAATCCAAAAAAATCATTGGTTTTTTATCTATAAGGTATAGTTTTGCCACTATTCGCATGCAAACGAAAAATTACATAAAAAAATATTTTCCTCTGAGCAGAGGCATAACGGTTGGATATGTAGACAGATGAACTAAAAAAAAAATTTGTATCTCGCCTCGCCCAATTATGCATGTTCTGAAAATTTCATATACTCATATATATATATATATATATATATATATATATATATATATATATATATATATATATATATATATATATATATATATATATATATTTATATATATCTATAAGGTTAAGGTTATTATTACATATATATATATATATATATATATATGTTATAAAAATCATAAGCGAAAATTTACATATTTTTCATTATTTATCCTATCAATGTGAAATTTCAGAACATATAATTGGGCGAGATACATATTTTTTATTTAGTTAATTCGTTTGTATTCACAGCCTTTTTGTTCCTGCCCTAGGGGAAAAAAGTATTTTGTTTGTTTGTTTTATTAATGTATTCATGCGATCATCGGCAAAACTGGACCTTATAGGCAAAAACTAATATGATTTTTTTTATAGATTCAGCGGAACAAAATTCATAATAAATAAGTATTGAATCATATGTAGCAGAAATAAAACTTGAAATTTGTTTCCCTGTGTAATCTGTACACTGGTTAAGAATAACATATAACTCAATATCCTCTGACCAAGAACCTACTGCGGCTGGTAATGACTTCCCCCCCCCAATAGATATAACAACCCCCTCCCCCAATAGATGGAACAAATAAATAACATATAAATAAATTAATATTAAATATTAACATTTAATATTCATGTAAATTTATACTATCTAAGTCCCGATATATTCTGATATAATAGTTTTGATTTAATAGATATTGATACGGTAATTTTACCGCATCTAATTTAACAATTTAACTGTATTATATGCAGCATGATATGATACTTAAGTTCCATTGCCAAACTGTTTTCATATATTCACCATTTTTTTATTATTCAATTCAAATTTATTAATTTAAATTTCTACAAAGGATAATAATGTTCATTGCATAAATATGTAATACTTATATAAATTGAATAAATTTTATGACAAAAAAATAGTAATTTCTATCATATAAATATAAAGAAATATATATATATATAATATATATATATATATATATATATATATATATATATATATATTTAACTCCGGCCAAACTACTAATTTAATATAAAATACTGATTTTAAAAATACGCTTTCTCACCTGCCACTTTTAGTTGTACTAAAATTATTATTAGTTTCTTTATTATTAGAAAATTACATACATTTTAATTATATATAATCTTCTGAAGTAAAACTTGTCAGTTTTCCGCCAAACAGTTGCATTACTGTTACGAGGAATATTATTTTATTGATAACAGATAGATTAGATAATAGAACTAAACTATGTTCTGTAGGGTAATTACATTAAATAATAATCACCAAACATAATTTAAGAGTAGTTGGCATTATTAATTCCTATATGTTGCTACATATTTTAATATACCACGGTATATATATATATATATATATATATATATATATATATATATAGCATATATATATATATTTATATATAAATATATATATATATATATATATATATATTATATATATATATATATATAAATATATATATATATATATATATATATATATATATATATATATATATATATATATATATAAGGTTGATATTTAGTATATATATAGCATATATATATATATATATATATATATATAATACATATATTATATCACTAGTCATCAGTAACAACCATTGTTGCTCTTATTTTATTTGTTTTTGATATTTTATGGATTTGATAATTGCATTTCCACGAGGATTGAGTTCTTTTAATGCTCTTCCGAAAATATCCAATTATTGAGGCATTGTTTTTTTTTTTTTTTTTTAATTAGCTTTTCTCTAAGATTGCGTAACGAAAATGAAGTAGTTTTTTCAACCCATTTAAAAGATCTCCATAGACCCTGTAAGAACCATTATAACAGTTTTAAGTACTAAGGACTTTATTGGTTCTTTCGCTTTATCCCTGTATCCCTATAGGGCTCCATACGTTTCCTTATAATTTCCATTTGATCCTATCAATTATGGTCTCTGAAGATATATTTGATGGGAAGAAACTAAATAGTTTAGTTTTTAGTAATGATATAACTTCGTTGAAAGGTGCTACCCAATTAAATACACCTTAATGTCATACAGTATACATTATGGCATCTTAATGTTGGATAATATACAATATGATAATCCTATAGTTTAGTTTAGAAATATATTGTGCTTGTTATTCGTAATGTGGAATTTAAATAAGCTATAAGTAAATGTTCGTCTCCATACCGAAAATATCTTCTGTATAGAAGAATACCGTCCTGTGGAATTTCATGCTTATAGCTCTGTAAGGCATTTATATTAAAAAAAACTATTATATAAGTTTTTAAATAATGTATTTTATTTTATTGTAAAGAGAAATTAATTTTTAAAAACATTAAAAAAAAACTTAATCTGATTTTCAAATTTATTGTATAATTCTAAAAATTGTGTGCTAGATTTTAATTAACTTCTGTAACCACATTTTCCCAATTGTCAGAAGGCAAGCTAAAGGAAGGATTATTTGTCAGTCCAGACATTAGAAAACTTATGAAAGATGACATAAGTAGTAATAGGACAAGTTCGTCGATAAAAATTCTGCGTATATATATCTACCCAAATATATATATATATGTGTGTCTCACCTAAGCTTCGCGTGTGTGAGTAACCCTCCCTTATACACATGGGGCGGATCGGTATATTTAAGGTATCATTGCCTAGGTTTTTTTTTTTATTTTTTTTATTATTATTTGTTCATTATGTATGTATAATCGTTGTTCAAAGTATCGACACCACCATGGTTCTTGCTCCGCACCGCACCATACCTAGTAGCGCATGGAGTTTGCGACATGATATCTTCCCCAAACTTGACACCCCTATGGGTGACGTAACTCGTCGTTAGACCAGGTTACGCCTGGCCGTGCACCCCCTAAGGGGGAGTGCTGGCCCCTCGCTTAGTAGGAAATATGAACCGTATGCCACTGAGAAGTGATGAAACTTGACATATACATACCTGCGTATAATAACCTCCGTGCTACGACCGGAGGTTAGTGCTGCCCCCCCCGGAGGGGAGTGCTGCCCCCCCAGTTAGAAATGACCGTAGAACGATGAAACTTGGAATACACCCTTCCTATAAGATATCTTCGAGGCAGCCGAGGTTACGAGGTCGTGCACCCCCCAGAAGGGGGTGCTGGCCCCTCCAAGTAGGAAATGACCGTTGAACGATGAAACTTGGCTACACTATTCCTTCTATAATGTCCATCCTCGAGCACGAGAAGGTTACAAGTGACACCACGCCCCCTGCCAGTGTTTGGTAGGTTAGCCCCAAAATCTTAGATATTGGACATAGCGAAGGATGAAACTCGTACTCATACCCTTCCTATATAGGAACCCCTGTACAGTCACGTGGTGTGAGGTGGGCGCTGTGAGGGAGGCGCGAGGTGGGTGCGATGGCTGGCTGGTGTCCTAATACCTTGGGAAATAAGGCGTAGCAAGGAATAAAATTTGGCATACACCCTCTTCTTATAAGGCTAACCTCCAGCGCAGTCGAGGTTATCGCTCATTGCTACGCTCATATGGTAGGGACTGAGCCCCACATTGAAAATTGACATTTAGAAGGACTGAAATTGGAGAGAGCAAACAGAAGAGAAAGGATATAAATAGGACTGAAGGAAGAGTACGGTTGTATCTCAAAAGCTAACCCGTTTTCTAAAGGTTTGAACAAAAAAAAAAAAAACAAATGACTGACATTTCTAATTTCAAAATACTCTTTTTCTTTTTATAAACGTGAACTAAAATATATATTGTTCCATATTTTATTATAAGTTCATTTGCATTTATTCTTTGTGTTTAATTTTTTTTTTCAATTAAATTTTTTATTTTTCAAATTCTTATTATTTTTATTACTTTTTTATTTTATTTCTGTTTTATTTGGCTTTAAAACCATTTTAGTTTTCACTAAAATTTTTTATGCTTTCCACATCCATAATAACTTCAAAAAATTTTGCGTTTTTACCACACCATAAAGAAAGGTCTATTAACCACCCATCCCACCCTCCCCACCCCTACATGATTCTATTGAATCTATTGATTCAAGTCATTTTATGCAGAACCATAACACAAAAACCTTTTATTTATTTTATTTATTTTGTTTGAAAATATATCTTTTTTGCCAAAATTTGATTCCTTTTTATGTTTATAACTAAAAAAATTTGCGTTTTTATTCACCCATAAGCAGTAAATCAGATAAATCAAACAAACCCACCCCACCACCCTCCCACCCATAACATGTATTTATTGACTATATGATCTATCTAACTCTATTGATTTTCAGGTCACATTTCGAGTATCATTCTGGATAAACAAACAAAAAATAAGTTCTTTATATACTGACCAACGAATATAATCGCTTAAGCGTAAGAAGTTTTCCACATAAATAAGCTATACATAGGCATAACCTGAACCTTAGAATATAATGTACAACGACATACCTAACATACCTTAAGCACGAACGAACCGCAACATCAACAATGTTTCAGTCGATGAAAGCGGTCAAATAACTGGATCATATATTACAAAAACGAACCTATTTTACACTTTTTTCAAGCATATCACTAACATATCAATGTCTAATTTTACATTAACTTTGTAATATTTTAACAAAATTTATTCATTAACTTGTCTAATTACACTGGGCGACAAAATTTGACTTTTTGTCTGTTTAATGAATAAAAATGGTGTTTCTTATGGAGTTTTGTGCGCCGATTCCGAATTTGCATTACCATTTTGTTGTAACGGGCAGGATTTTTTTTGTAATACGAAGAATCTAAAAATTTAATAGTCTATAATAAGAAAATAAGAACTTTAGTTTAATTTATCACATACTATACTTCTTTAAACAATTTAAAATGTCAGATTTTTGACGATTTTCTACTGACTTTGCTTGAGGAACATCCCCTTTTAAAGTCCCCAAACATAGTCTGAAATGCATATTTGGATTCCAATTTCCCTGATAACGTTTTTGATAGTTGAAATTTCTTGGTGGAATCGCTCACCGATGCTCATTCGCTTTATAGCGCCGTAGATTTACAGTTTAGAAAAAAAAGTCTCCAAGTGCTCGAATGAAGGAATGTATTTTTAGGACATGTTACATCATTGCTTTATAAATTTCGAAGGAAGTTCGCGAAAACTAGTTCTCTTCCATTATTGTTCGGCCTTAATACTTGCCTAAGGAAAACCCAGTTATGACCTCTTAAAGGATCTTCCATACAGGGTTTTCAATATTATTCTAAGCCTTTCATCCAGAATGATGCTTTCCTTCATTTAGCTCCCTGTATTAGTATGCCTACAAATATTACCCTTTTTAATTTAGCCTCACTGATCCTAGGAGAATTTCTTATTTACGTATAGCGGAACCCTGGACCACTTTTATCCACCGCTTTTACAAAAATTTTTCATTAACCCGAGGTTGATGTGCAAAGGAGGAAGATATACAATTCAGGTTTCACAAGTGGTGAAAAATTACATTTTTATTTCCAGGTATTAGATTTCTTTTAGGCCATTGCTTCTTGACAAAATTGATTTTTTGCGAATCTCTGCTATCGCCACTCGCATAGGAAACAACAAACTTTAGTATATCCTTGTTGAGAGACTAACAAAAGTGCTATAACTTCTATAAATCGCCGCCTATATTCCAAGAAAGAATGCAGTTCGTATCGATTCTGATAAACAAATTTTCATGCTGTCGTCCTAGGTCTAGGTCTCTTGTATGGACTCCATGGGCAATAGGAGTCGAAGGTTTCACATTCCATTATGAAGAAGCACTTCTTTTAAACTGTGTTTAGAAGAATCTATAAACCAATCTCTCATTCCTTAGGATCATGATCAGTCTCCTAATTAACTCGTCATTAATGAATCAACATCAGTTCAATACACTAAATTGCCGTCTACAGAGTACCGTCTACCGAGAAAAAGCGTCGAAATTCTTCTTCGCGTCGCCGATAAGAGGAAAATTGTAGTCCCTTCTCAAGGAGATTCCAACCCTTCTATCTAGATGCAATAGTTCTGCCTGTTTTCTTTGTACAATGAGAGATCGCGAACTAGATCCTGAGTTCATGCAATGAATTAATTCTATGAGTTTGTTGGACAATCCATCATAATTCAAGGTCTTCAAAGTTCGTCATTTTCTGGACGTAATTGTAAATCGTTCTTCGTCGGAGTTTTTGACAGAGAGATTCACATTTTAGTTGGTGCAGGGATAGGAAGCTCTTCGCTGGATGAGGGAAAAAGGCCTAAAAGCCGAAGGGTAGGATTTGGATATTATAATGGTCTTCTTGCGTCTGATGTTATTCCAGCAATTTTTGTAATGCAAAAATAACAGTCCATTGCGTGATCTTTTGGTTCCTCCATTCCATTGGAATTGCAAATGCATATAACAAAGACTGCCCGTTAAGCCAACCACTAAAGTATATGTTACACAAGAGTACAGTAAATATGAGGTGCCCAAGATTATCTTGATCACCAAGCTTTAATTCCAAAATAAGTTTATATGCGATTCTTTTGTGATTCAAGGGCAATATATCCGCATTTGAGACTTCAACGTTAACCTCACCACAAAAATGTAACAAAATTTGCTTGATTCATTTTTATCAATTTCGTGCATTTTTAATTAAGCGGGTATCTGATCTGCCTAAGTGAAATTTAAACCAATTTGAACGAATACATATATTAGATATATACCGACTATACCTATATATATTAATATAATACTATACACACTCATACCTATATATATATATATACTCATATATAATATATTATATATATATATATATAATCATATATATATATATAATATATATATAAATCAACATATATCAATATCACACACCTTCACATTCAGACAGTCCACGATACAAACTTGAAGGCAATATGACTCTATGAAAAACGTCGCGACGAGGTTTTATTTTTATCGAGGTGTCGCCTAAAAAGGACATTGTATTTATCATGTTTGGACCTCCTCATGTTATCTATTGTTGGTTCTACTTATTATACGCTTTATATTGCTGACGATCACCTTTTTTTCTAAAATACGTAAAAGAACAACATAGAGTAAAAAACAAACATTTTACACTACCTGTAATCTCTCAGTTTGGTTCTATCAAAATCCTTCTGCGTAAAATTACAAAAAGAAACTAAGCCCGTTGTTGCACCAATTTGGAGTTATATTTCGTTTTCAGCGACCCCTGGTACCAAAATACATAAGAAACCGTCATGATATCCATTTAACAAATTTCTTGTCGTCAGTGTTATTATACTGAGCAACGAAATACTTATATATACTAACGTACAAAGTTTTTTACATAAAAAAAATTTATTGATGTTATTTTTATGTTATGTTGGATAAAACTTTGTTATCTGCAATTATTCTTCGGGATTTATGATAGTTAGGTAACGCGTTATGTAATAAATTTTCTTGAGTTGAATATTCGACTATCCCTAATATTTAACAAAAAAAATTTATCATAACTCTACCCTAACATATCACTCAATTCCCAAAAATAATTGCAAAAACCAAACAAAGTGTTTATCCAACCCACATAAACATTGAAAATAAAGTCTGTTGAATAAAATATAGTAAAGTGTAATAGTTTACTGCTTCCTCAAGCAGTAAATCAGCAAATCAAACCAACCGCCCACCCCTCCCCTCCCACCCTTCCATGATATGATACATTGATTCAAGTCATATTCGAGTATCATTTTGGACTTAAACATACATTAAAAATTAATTCTTTATATAGTGACCAACGAATATATGCTTTACGTAACAAAGTTTTTCAAATCAATAAAGCTAATATATTAAGCTCTATATATCGATCTATATAATATAATATATATATATAATATAATATATATATATATATACCTATCTTATATATACGACTATATATATATATACTACTATACGATATATAATATATATCATTAAATTAAATATAATACGTATATATATATATAATATACTATACTTTATAATATACTACTTATTATACTATAGTTATATATATATATATATATATATATATATATATATTGGAGTAGATAAAGTACTATATATATATATACGAGAATCTTTAATCGAAACGAAACCGTCTGTCCTATCTACTACTGACGTATTTGAAACAAAGATAGGAAAAAAAGAAAAACAAGCTTGAAGAGGAGCTTTCAAAGACGTTGTGAAAAAACTTGTTTCGAAACAAGAACATTCCAAATTACAAAAGAATATTGTTGAAAATACTGTTTAAGAACGTTTGGAGGTTGCAACACTGAGTCTTAAACATTCTTTTTTACACACATCTGGATTACTTTCTAGACTAATTCTAGGAGCTATGAGTGAAGGAACAGGCCGTGAATGATTTCACCAAAGATAATAACAGGAAATGGGAAAGCCGATATCAAGGCAAAGATGGAATGTCAGCATGATAGCCGATTTACTTGCTGGATGCTAAATAGGGACAATCCCACATAACGAGCACAAGCGGAAAAGTACCAAAAGTTCCATCAACGAAAACAGGAAACGATATTATGAAGACTTAGACTGATTTTAAATGAAATTTATATGTCAATTGTTTTTGCTACATATTTTGTATACTCTGTATTCCTATTTAAACATTAGAAATAAATTTTTGTAATTTTGTGTTTGTAAAATAACTTTACGTGATGAGGAAAAAAAATTTGAAGTCCACATTTAAAATCAGGACAACAAATCCAGTATAATGAACACCTAAAGAGTAAAACAATTTTCCAAAAGTTAAATTTTGCAGGCCCGTGTGATTAATATTTATGTAATTATTTCATTATAATTTTAATTATATATTTAAAGATATAACTAGCCACAAATAGTACTATAAATAACTAATGTTGACCTTTTCTGCAGGGTTGGGGATTTTTTTGATTTTTTTTTTTTTACTTTTTTGATTATTTTGATTTTTTAGGTAGACACAACTTTTTTTAATTACTTTATTTTTTTATAAAATTAGTAAATAATCCTAATTGCAGGGCTTGTAATAATAAGTTTAGATAATCATAATTATTATTTAGTAATTAGTTTTATTTACATTATATAAATAGTATAATATATAATATATATATATTATATATTATAGTATTATAATATAATTACAATATATTATATAATATAATATATATATATATATATATCATATATACTATATATAGTATTCAATATTAAAAGAAAACTGATATCATATCTAAATATATATTATACTATAATACTATATATATATATATATATATACATATATATATATACATATATGTATAGTATATATAACTATATATACTATATATATATATATATATATATATAATATATATATAATATATTATATATATAAATATCTGAACTCTAATTTTATTATTTCTTATTACCTTACTTGAAACTACATGATGAATTTACTTATCATATAGATGACAACTATATTTATCATTAATTAGAGAGTGATTAACTAGAAATAATTATTAATTATGAGAAAAAAAATTTTCTCCAAAAAATCAAAAAATCAAGTTAAAAAAATCAGTTGATTAAATCATCTGATTTTTTTTTCGTGCAACGATGCTTTCAGTAACAACTTATGTTTTTGTTAGAGAAAAGAACAAGCTGATTTTTTTATGTTTTTTTTTTATTATATCTAAAGTTACCAAAATGTGGAATTTCTCTCATTTTCACACAACTGTTCAGATTTCTTTTTTTTTCTCTCTCTTTTTTTCAATGACTCAATTATATAGAACAGTCGGGAGAAAAAACATATATACGAATAAATATTATTTTTACCTTTCAAGTCAAATTATTTATTTAGTCGTCTCTCTCTCTCTCTCTTCTTCTCTCTCTCTGATTATATATATAAGTATATACTATAATATATATATCGAGAATAATATATATATATATACTAGCTATATATATTATATATTATAATATATCATACTACTATATTACTATATATATATACTATATATAGTATACATATATATACTATATTATAATATATATACCTATGACTATATATATATATGAACAAACCTCAGCCGGATGGCAATTGGTGATTTTTTTGATCTTTTTTTAAAAAAATCAATTGATTTTTTGAATCTATTTTATATTTATTACAAAACGTCACGCGTAATATAATTTGCAGGTTACAAATCTACTATAATTTTTAACAAATTATATATGGCGTGACGTTACGAATCTGAAAAATAAAAAAAACAGTAAAAAAAAGTCAAAAAAATCACAAATAGATTTTTTTAACAAAAAATCAAAAAAAAGTGCACCAAAATTGCACATCCCCTGGAACACAACACCATATCGCCATTACTCTTACTAGAAACCTCATTCAGCACATTCCGCTCATTTATTCCGAAAACGTTGGGCCTCTGTTTCGCGTGGGTGAGCGTTCAATTTAAGTGTCAAAGTAGAGATTTGGGTAAAAGCATTAAGGCAGAAAAACGAAGCCTTGAAAGGAAACGACTTAAACATCTTGTCGTTTCTTTTTTTTAAGTTTCTATTACTGCATTATAAACCTGGACAAAAAGTTATAACTCGCTTTCTTCATTTGGAACTGCCCGCATACATTAGTTTATTGTTCATATGCTATGTTTAGTGTTTTGTAACACACACGCAGACACGCTACACACACATAAATTTACTATATATATATAATATATATAATATATAATATACTATATACTATAGTAATATATATATATATATATTATATAATAACTATACTTATTATATACTATATAAATTATATATATATATATACGATAAGTATATATCATTATAAATTATTATATTATATAATATACATATACTATACTATATACTATACATAGTATATATTATATATATATATATATATATATATAATATATTATATTATATATAATATACTATCAGGATATATTAAATATATACGTATATATACTACTACTATATATATATACTACTAATAACTATATATACATACATATATATAATATTAGTATATATACTATTATTATTATTGTAGCGTATATATATTATATATATTCATATATTAGATAGATTCATACTTTACTCTTTATAGATATATGTATCTATTTATTATCAGAGGTGGGCATTCTGCAATTTAAATCCGCAATTGCGGACTACCAAAAAATATTGCGGAATTGCTATTGCTATAATTTGAAAACAGGTTGCCGGAATTGCAGTTGCGAGTATAAAGTGCTCATTCCGCCAATTTAAGTTCCGCCAATTCCGCAAGAAGGCCTTTGACAGCTGGAACAAGCTGAAGATGAAGAGGACCACCCCTATGTCTATGGACCTGTTCCCCAGCAGCACAGAGCAATGGCCTGGATGGATATCTTTATCAAGTTTGCAAACACCCCTGTCCCCTCCTCCGTGGGCTGTGGAGAGAATTATTCAGCTTGGCTCTTATCGCTTCTCAGGCCAAGAGGTCATCCCTGACGATGCATGAACTTTGAGAAAGCTGGGGTTCAAATGAATATTTTGCACCTCTTTAATTTCTGAAGTGGCTTCAGCCAGGGAGAAGGAGGAGGGACAACAACAATGACTAAAGCCGTTATCGTTTTTGTCACTTGTGCTTTCGCTCGATAAGAAATGATAATCCAGTTTTAACTCGAATTTCTTGGACACTAAACGAACGTTTGTTTACAAAATATTTGATCAGCTGTTCTGAATGGAGTACGTGGATTTGGAATAAACAGAAATAAAAAAAAAAAAACGAATAGAAAAAAACCGGTATTATCAAATATATGATCAACTATTGTGAGTGGACTTATCGATCTGGAAGAAATTAGATTTAAAGCTAATTATTATGAATGAAACATTCATCAAATCAAACGGACCTCTACGCCTTTCATCTTGTTGTTTACTACTTTTATTCATAAGTCCATTATCCTAAATATCGGCAAGCATGGGACAAAATAGCAACCTGTCCAGAATTAGAAATTCCTTACGTTTGACGAGCAACTTTTTCCTAAATTTGACTTTAAAATTTGAACTCAAACTTTAGGATTTCTTACGTTTCGTAAGCACAAATGGCACAATAAACGAAAAGGCTCAATTAGTAATCTACAATAGGTTACCTATAGTTATTATACATATATACTATATTATATATATAATAAATATATAACTACCTTATATATATATATATATATATATAAGTGTATATAATATATAACTATAATATATATATATATATATATATATATATTACCTATATATATAATATATACTATTATACATATATATAATATATCTACATATTATATACATATTATATATATCTCATATATATATATATATATATAATTATATATATTAGGTATATATCATATACTATATAATATATAACTATATATATATATATATATATATATTAATAATATATAACCATTGTTATAAAACATGTTAATTGTTATATTTAAAAATAACACTCAAAATATAAAATTAAAATAATAATAATATCAAATTGTAGGTGAGACTATTGGAAATTATGTTTTAACTACCAATAAAGGCAGTTAGCGACTGATCATTCCAGATGTTCAATAGTGGAAAAAACAAAGTTATTTAGCGATAGATATTAGCCGATTGCGAAACAGCCGGACTGGCGAAGCAGGAAAAAATTGCTGAATTTGCACGAAATTTGATAGCGGACTGGAGAACGCAGAAAAAGTTGATCGAATTGCAAGATAGCAGTGACTGACGAAGCATGAAAAAAGTTGCGGGCATTGCTCCAACTGACGATTGTCCAACAACAGGTTAGCGGCAATTGCGTATATTGCGGAACTAACAAAATGTTGCGGGTGTCTTACCTCTGCTATCTTATGTAGTTATATATATAGATACCTATAATACTCATAGTATATAATATACCTATAGATATATATATATATTATATATATACTAATTATATATATATATCTGGTATATATAGTATATATATATATTTATATCATATATGTGTCGTGTGTGTGTGTGAGTGTATTAAATTTCATGAATTATTGCACTCCCACGGTAATAAAAATCAATATAACCTATAATTTGATATTAATAAAAATAATAAAAACTAATAATAATAATAATAATAATAAAAATAATATAAACTAATAATAATAATAATAATAATAATAATAATAATAATAATAATAATAATAATAATAATAATAATAATAATAATAATAATAATAATAATAATAATAAAAATTTGCAACATTGACAGAAGTATACAACGAAGGTTTTTCCATATCCCACAATTAGCTACTACCATAAACTGCTTAAAATAAAATAAAAATAAAAAAAACACTCATAACTATATAATATACAACAAATAATTATGTAACAAAACCTCTAAAATAAATTGCAAAAACAATACAAAAAGCAATGCAGTGTTATAATATATCCGAAAGAGAGGAGAGATATGACAGAGTAATGATATTTTGATTGTCATAAAATGACGAGGTTGCCAAGCGATGCAATTGCCACTGGAATTGAGGCTCCAAAGTCTGAAAGGAACAATTTTTCATTCATTCTTTTGAAGGCTTTCGGAGAAGAAGGTGAACGTTATTTTTGTGAGCAATTTTGTGACATACTTTTTGGAAGGTACGAAAACGGATTTTCAAACGACAAATGCTTCCATTATAATAATAATAGTAGTAGTAGTGGTATTATATTATTATTATTATTATTATTATTATTATTATTATTATTATTATTATTATTATTATTATTATTATTGTAGTGGTGTTAGTAGACTAAGTAATAACTGAATCAGTTTTAGGTTTTTCATTACAATAATATAATAGTAGTAGTAGTATTGGTATTAAGAATAATTTAATAAATTGTACGCACAAAGGATTAACTTAACAAATGGTGTAATGATGTAAGAGCAACAAGAGTCAAATGTGTTTTCCTAATTAAAATTAATGATATATTTTAAAGGCATTTAAAATAATTATAATTGCAATTAAATCGTTTGTATATTAAAATTAAATTATTTTCCTTAAGCAAACAAAAACATTTAAATAATTATTTTTTTGTTTGCATATTAGTTTGTTTGTTTGTTTGTTTGCTTGTCGTTTACGTGTTTTGTTGTTCCTTCATTGTTTCTCTGAGGTTGAGTTTTTCAAAGTGACAAATAAACACGAGTTTTCGCTACTTTCTACTCCGGGCTTTTCCATCCTTTATGTCACGGTGACACCCAATTCTATTCCCTAAATGGGCGAGACACTTTTCTATCAAAATAATGTAATATATATATATATAATATATATATTATATATTATTATATTATATAATATATATTATACATTTATCTTATATATATATAATAGTATATATATATATATATATATATAATATATATATATATATATATATATATATATATATATATATATATATAATACAATCTCATTTCATGCATTATCTTGCTTTTACTTTTAATTAAATAAGTATTATAAAACAAAAGCGTTTGTCTTTTAAGAAGATCAATCGTTTCTTTTAGTTTTCGCAACCCCATCAATTATTCTCTACGACACCTTGGTTCAAAACACATTTTTTTTATTACATTGAAGATACCTGATTTAGAAAATTCAAAAATTGTTGCACAAAGACACACAAATCTTTTATATATATATTATAATATATATATATATATATATATATTATATATATATATATATATATATATAATATATATAATATATATATATATATATATAATATATATATATATATATATTATAATTATATATATATAAACCATCAGCCCCTTGTTCCCCAGAACTGGGGGTAGGGTGCGCAAACATGCACCAGAAATTCTAGGCATGCATGAGCATTTTTATGGTATAAATAAGTGTAGCGGAAATCCAAGCCACTGTACCATTGTCCTTTTAGTTTGCCTTACGACACACACAAAATTATATTTTTATAATTCTTTCTCAAATCACACAGGAGAATATATATATATATATATATATATATATATATATATATATATATATATATATATATATATATATTAGTTATATTATATATATATATATAATATATATATATATATATATTACAAATATGTTTAAAAAAAAATATATAAGAGGAAAAAAATCAGAATTTGCCTAGTTCTTAAATATATATAATATATATATAATATATTATAAATATAAATATTAATATATAATATATATATACTATATATATATATTATATATATATATTATATATTATATTATATATTATATATATATATATATATATATTTATATATAAAATATATATTATATATAGTATAGTAGAGGGTGGGGACAACTGACAGCCAAACTGAAATCCGGAAGTTGCAACCGGAAGTTGCACATGTTGCAAAGCAACATTTTTGCAACATCCGGTTTTTCAAGCTTGACGTGTCAAGGTTAGGGTTTTAAGGGTCGGTGAGATCGAATTTAAGGTCGGAAGACGACTTCCGAGGTTCTTGAGCCTGAAACTCAAAGGGAATTTTTTTTTTAAGGGGGGGGGGGGGCCCCAAAAAAAAAGGGGGGGAGCCCCCAAAGGGGTTTTTTGGTTCCTAGAAGTGTTTAAATATCGCAGAAGACTGAAAACTTGGGAGCTGGGTAGAGGAGCCAGATCGGAGACGGAGTGTGGAGTCGCGGAGTTCGGATTCGAGTTCGGAGTCCAGAGACCCCCGGAGGAGGAGGAGGGTCCCCAGTTGAAAAAAAAGAAAATGCATGGAATGCAAAAACAGAGGATGAAGAAGAAGAAGAAGAAAGAGCAAGAAGAAAGGAAGAAGAAGAAGGAAGAAGAATGAGGAAGGAGAAGGAATGGAGAAAGGAGGAGTAGGAGAAGGATTCAGAGTTGGTACTGGCACCGGTGCTGGAGCCGGTGCGGTGCCTAGTTAGTAAACATTCGTTTAATAATACAATATTATTCACATAACTGACTCTGTTTTATCATGTACACATCGTCAATTGCATTGCATCTTGCAAAGATAACCCGTCTTTCTAAATGTTGAAGACTGACATTTATATTTTCAATTCTCATTTTCTTTTTATAAACGTTAACTAATATAATTTTTTTTCCTTAAATTAAACGAGTGTTTATTTGTTTCTTGTTTTTTTTTTTTTTTTATAAGTGTATTTTTTTTATTTTTATTTTTAATTTATTATTTATTTTTATTTTTTTATTTTATTTTATTTTTTTATTTTTATTTGTTTTATTTATTTTGTTTTGTTTTCTTTAAACATTTTTGTTTTTACTAAAAATTTAATTATTTTTATGTTTATAACTTAAAAAAATCAGTAAATCAGTAAATCAGTAAATCAGTAAATCAGTAAATCAGTAAATCAAACAGCCCTCCTACCCCTCCATGATCTATTGATCTATTGATCTATTGATTCAAAGTCATATTTTTAGACTAACATAACACAAAACTTTTATTTATTTTTGTTTTGTTTCTTAAAACATTTTGTTTTACTAAAAAATTTATTCTTTTTATGTTTATAACAAAAAAAATTTGCATTTTTACATAACTTAAAGCAGTAAATCAGTAAATCAGTTAATCAGTTAATCAAACAGCCCTCCTACCCTTACATGATCTATTGATCTATTGATCTATTGATCTATTGATTCAAGTCATATTTTGTATAACATAACACAAAAACTTTTATTTATTTTTGTTTATAACTTAAAAAATTTGCATTTTTACATACCTTAAAGCAGTAAATCAGTAAATCAGTTAATCAAACCATCCACCCTACCCTCCTACCCTTCCATGATCTATTGATCTATTGATCTATTGATTCAAGTCATATTTTGTACAACATAACACAAAACTTTTATTTATTTTTGTTTTGTTTTCTTAAAACATTTTGTTTTTACTAAAAAATTTATTCTTTTTATGTTTATAACTTAAAAAAATTTGCATTTTTACATACCTTAAAGCAGTAAATCAGTAAATCAGTAAATCAAAATACCTTCCAGCCACCCTCCTACCCATCAGTGATCTATTGATCTATTGATCTATTGATCTATTGATTCAAGCCATTTGTATTACATAACACAAAAACTTTTATTTATTTTGTTTTGTTTTCTTTAAATATTTTGTTTTACTAAAAAATTTATTCTTTTTATGTTTATAACTTGAAAAAAATTGCATTTTTTTACATACCTTAAAGCAGTTAAATAAGTAAATGCACGCTAAAATCAAACTGTCTTCCAGCCACCTTCCTACCCTTCCATGATCTATTGATCTATTGATCTATTGATCTATTGATCTATTGATTCAAGTCATATTTTGTATAACATAACACAAAAAAACTTTTATTTATTTTTGTTTTAGTTTTCTTTAAACATTTTGTTTTTACTAAAAAAATTATTCTTTTTATGTTTATAACTTTAAAAAATTTGCATTTTTACATACCTTAAAGCAGTAAATCAGTAAATCAGTAAATCAAACTGCCCTCCTACCCTTTCATGATCTATTGATCTATTGATCTATTGATTTATTGATTTCAAGTCATATTTTTGTATAACATAACACAAAAACTTTTATTTATTTTTGTTTTGTTTCTTTAAACATTTTGTTTTTACTAAAAAATTTATTCTTTTTATGTTTATAACTTAAAAAAATTTGCATTTTTACATACTCTAAATCAGTAAATCATCAGTAAATCAGTAAATCAGTAAATCAGTATAATCAAACGCCCTCCTACCTTCCATGCATCTATTGATCTATCGATCTATTATCTATTGATCTATGATTCAAGTGCATATTTTGTATAACATAACACAAAACTTTTATTTATTTGTTATTGTTTTGTTTTCTTTAAAATTTTGTTTTTACTAAAAAATTTATTTTCATTTTATGTTTATAACTTAAAAAAAAATTTGCATTTTTACATACCCTAAAGCAGTAAATCAGTAAATCAGTAAATCAAAATACCTTCCAGCCACCCTCCTACCCATCAGTGATCTATTGATCTATTGATCTATTGATCTATTGATCTATTGATTCAAGTCATATTTTGTATAACATAACACAAAAACTTTTATTATTTTTGTTTTGTTTTCTTTAAACATTTTGTTTTTACTAAAAAATTTATTCTTTTTATGTTTATAACTTTAAATTTTTTTTGCATTTTTACATACCTTAAAGCAGTAAATCAGTAAATCAGTAAATCAGTTAATCAGTTAATCAAACAGCCCTCCTATCCCATCCATTGATCTATTGATCTATTTGATCTATTGATCTATTGATCTATTGATCTTTTTATTCAAGTCCATATTTGTTAACATAACACAAAACTTTATTATTTTGTTTTGTTTCTTTAAACATTTTGTTTTTACTAAAAAATTTATTCTTTTTATGTTTATAACTTAAAAAATTTGCATTTTTACATACCTTAAAGCAGTAAATCAGTAAATCAGTAAATCAAACTGCCCTCCTATCCTTCCATGATCTATTGATCTATTGACTGCTATTGATCTATTGATCTATTGATCTTATTGATAATTCAAATCATATTTTGTATAAACATAACACAAAAACTTTTATTTATTTGTTTTTTTTCTTTTAAACATTTTGTTTTACTAAAAATTATTCTTTTATGTTTATAACTAAAAAAAAATTTGCAATTTTTAAAATCTCTAAAGCAGTAAATCAGTAAATCAAATACCATCCATCTACCCTCCTAACCTTCCATGATCTATTGATCTATTGATTAAAGTCATATTCATATTTTGTATAACATAACACAAAAACTTTTATTTATTTTGTTTTGTTTTCTTTAAACATTTTGTTTTTACTAAAAAATTTATTCTTTTTATGTTTATAACTTTAAAAAATCTGCATTTTTACATCCCTTAAAGCAGTAAATCAGTAAATCAGTAAATCAAACTAACCATCCAGCCACCCTCCAGCCCTTCCATGATCTATTGATCTATTGATCTATTGATCTATTGATCTAATGATCTATTGATTCAAGTCATATTTTGTATAACATAACACAAAAACTTTTATTTATTTTGTTTTGTTTTCTTTTTATAATTGTCAACTAAAATTATATTGTTTGCTATTATTTTATAAGTTCATTTAAAATTTTATAAGTTTCATTTCTTATGTTTTAATTTGGTTTTCAATTTAATTTTTTTTTTTTAATTACTTTTCAAATTTTATTATTTATTTTTATTTATTTTTGTTTTATTTGCTTAAAACATTTTGTTTTTACTAAAATTTCTTTCATTTCCATTTTTATAACGTAAAAAATTTGCATTTTTACATACCCTAAATCAGTAAATCAGTAACAATTATCAAACCCCCCACTCTATCCTTCCATTGATCTGATCTATTGATCTATTGATCTATTTGAATCTATTGATTCAAGTCATATTTAGTTATAACATAACACAAAAACTTTATTTTTTTTGTTTGTTTTCTTTAAACATTTGTTTTTACTTAAAAAATTTATGCTTTCATGTTTATAACTTAAAAAAATTTGCATTTTAATACCCTAAAGCAGTAAATCAGGAAATCAAACTTACCCACTCTATATCCTCCTACCTATCCATGATCTATTGATCTATGATCTATTGCATCTATTGCATTCAAGTCATATTGTATAACATTAATATAAAATAAAATATTTTGCTGTAGCTTTTTGTTGTGAAAGTCGCGTTTGTTGTTGATTTGTTGCAGTTGTTGTTGATGTTATTGTTTGTTGAAATGTTGTTGTTTTGTTGTTGCTGTTGTTGTTGTTGTTGGTTAAAAATATATCAAACGTTCAAGTTAAATGAAAATTACAACACTTTTTCAAACAAATCTCTAAAATATTAATGTTAATTTTACATTAACATTGTAATATTGAAAACTAAAACAAAAATATATATCATCCTACCCTAACTGACATACAGCATTCATTAACAAGGTAACTAAAATTAGAAGTTTCAACCTACCAGCAGAAGTAGGCATAGCAATCTCAATCTTTACTATACACAACGATCAAAATATTATTATTATTATATTATTATTATTATTTATATTATATTATTTATTATTATTGATTATTTATTATTATTTATTATTATTATTATTATTATTATTAATTTCAACTATATATGTTTATGAACATAACAAAAATCCTAGCATACCATTACACACACACACACACCAACACCACACCACACACACACACACACACACACACACACACACACAACACACACACACACACACACACACACACACACACACACACACACACGCACCACCGCTAGGCTACTTATACATAATTATAGACACTTTACTTAATACATTAGCCATGCAATCATCGTTACTAACTTACTGATCACATGACTTATTTCTATGATTTGTCAGCAAATGGCTTGTAAACATTTTCTAAACCTTGTTAAAAGACATTTACTTTTTCACAGTTTAATATAAAACATTTTCGTTTGTTATGTATTTTCTTTTACGTTTCTATTATACTTATATATTTATATTTTGTTAAAAGTTAGTTATTTATTTATTTATTTTGAGGCCTGAACTCAAGGGTTTTACCCAAAAGAGGGTTTAGCCCACCAAGGGGTTTCTTGCCGTTCTAAAGCGTTTTAAATAATCGATAGACCATTTTTGGTTCAATCGATTTATCGATGTTTTTTACCCTCATATATCGATGTTTAAATCGTCTTTCTACGTCTTCTGGTTGGCTTTTTACATTGAAAATATAAGTCGAAAGAAAAATTATTAATAAACATTCATTCGATATATCGCCGTAGTGGAAGAGTAATATCGAAAGGGACTGGAATCCTGCGAAACGAAATATATTATATATATATATATATATATATATTATATATTTATATATATATATATATATATATATATATATTATATATATATAAATTATATATATATTATAATATATATATATATATAATATATAATATATATTTCGTTTCCAGGATTCCAGTCCCTTGATATTACTCTTCCACTACGGCGATATATCGAATGAATGTTATTATTAATTTTCTTTCGATTATATTTTCAATGTTAAAAAGTCAACCAGAGCACATAGAAAGACGATTTAAACATCGATATAGGGGTAAAAAACATCGATAAATCGATTGAAACCATCAAAAATGGTCTATCGATTATTTAAAAACCTTCTAGAACCAAAAAACCCCCCTTTTGGTGGGCTTAAACCCTCTTTTGGGGGAAACCCTTGAGTTTCAGGCTCAAAATAAATAAATTAATAATAACTTTTTAACAAAAATAAATATAAAGAAAAATAGAAACGTAAAAGAAAATACATAACAAAACGAAATGTTTATATTAAACATGTGAAAAATGTAAATGTCTTTCAACAAGGTTTAGAAAATGTTACACATTTGCTTGACATCATAGAAATAAGTCATGTGATCAGTAAGTTAGTACGATGATTGCATGGCTAATGTATTAAGTAAAGTGTCTATAATTAGTGTGTGTGTGTGTGTGTGTGTGTGTTGTGTGTGTGTGTGTGTGTGTGTGTGTGTGTGTGTGTGTGTGTGTGTGTGTGTGTGTGTGTGTGTGTGTGTGTGTGTGTGTGTGTGTGTATGGAGTGTTGGGTTTTTTTATGTTCATAAAACATATATAGGTGATATAATTAATAATAATAAATAATAATTATAATAATAATAATAATAATAATAATAATAATAATAATAATAATAATAATAATAATAATAATAATAATAATAATAATATTTTGATCGGTTGTGTATAGTAAAGATTGAGATTGCTATGCCTACTTCTGCTGGTAAGTTGAAACTTCTAATTTTAGTTACCTTGTTAATGAATGCTGTATGTCAGTTAGGGTAGGATGATATATATTTTTGTTTAATTTTCAATATTACAATGTTAATGTAAAATTAACATTAATATTTTAGAGATATGTTTTGAAAAAGACTGTTGTATATTTTCATTTAATTTGAACGTTTTATATTTAACAAACCAACAACAACAACAACAACAGCTAAAGCAAAGAATTTATTTTTATGCAACAACAACATCAACAACAACTGCAACAAATGCAACAACAAACGCGACCTTTCAACAACAACAGCTACAGCAAAATATTTATTTTATATTATGTTATACAAAATATGACTTGAATCAATAGATCAATAGATCAATAGATCAATAGATCATGGATAGGTAGGAGGATAGAGTGGGTAGTTTGATTTACTGATTTACTGCTTTAGGGTATGTAAAAATGCAAATTTTTTAAGTTATAAACATGAAAAGAATAAATTTTTTTAGTAAAAACAAAATGTTTAAAGAAAACAAAACAAAAATAATTAAAATGTTTTGTGTTATGTTATACATAAAAATGGACTTGAATCAATAGATCAATAGATCAATAGTCAATGGATGAGGGGATAGAGTGGGTGGTTTGATTAACTGATTACTGATTTACTGCTTTAGGGTATGTAAAAATGCAAATTTTTTACGTTATAAAAATGGAAATGAAAGAAATTTTAGTAAAAACAAAATGTTTAAGCAAATAAAAACAAAAATAAATAAAAAATAAATAATAAAATTTGAAAAGTAATTAAAAAAAAAAAATTAAATTGAAAGCAAAAATTAAAAACATAAAGAATGAAACTTATAAAACTTATAAAATGAAACTTATAAAATAAAATAGCAAACAATATAATTTAGTTGACGTAATTATAAAAAGAAAACAAAACAAAATAAATAAAAGTTTTTGTGTATGTTATACAAAATTATCAATAGATCCATAGATCATTAGATCAATAGATCAATAAGCTCAATAGATCAATAGATCATGAAGGGTGGGTGGGGAGGGGAGGGTTGTTTGATTTATTGATGTACTGATTTTTACTGCTTTAAGGGATGTAAAAATGCAAATTTTTTAAAGTTATTAACATAAAAAGACATAAATTTTTTTAGTAAAAAACAAAAGTTTAAAGAAAAACAAAATAAATAAAAAGTTTTGTGTTATGTTATACAAAATATGACTTGAATCAATAGATCAATAGATCAAAGATCATGGTGAGGTAGGAGCGTGGAAGGATTTTGATTTACTTGATTTACTGCTTTAGAGTATGTAAACATGCAAATTTTTTTTTAAGTTATAAAACATAAAAAGAATAATTTTTTAGTAAAAACCAAAAATGTTAAAGAAAACAAAACCAAAATAAATAAAAGTTTTTGTGTTATGTTGATACAAAATATGATTTGAATCAAATAGATCAATAGATCAATATCAATAGATCAATAGATCATGGAAGGATAAGAAGGTGTGTTTGATTTACTGATTGACTGATTTACTGCTTTAAGGTATGAAAAATGCAAATTTTTTTCAAGTTATAAACATAAAAAGAATAAATTTTTAGTAAACAAAACATTAAAAGAAAACAAAACAAAATAAATAAAAGTTTTTTGTGTTATGTTATACCAAAATAGTGAGCTGAATCAATAGATCAATAGATCAAATAGAATCACTGATTTGTAGGAGGGCTGTTTTGATAACTGATTAACTGATTACTGATTTACTGGATTTACTGCTTTAAGGTATGTAAAAAATGCAAAAAAAAATTTAAGTTATAAACATAAAATTTGTAATGAATTTTTTTAGTAAAAACAAAATATTTAAAGAAACAAAACAAAAGTAAAGAAGAAGTTTTGTGTTATGTATACAAAATATGACTTGAATAATAGATCAATAGATCAATAGATCAATAGCATCACTGATGGATAGAGGTGGCTGGAAATGTATTTTGAGTTACTATTTTACTGATTTACTGCTTTAAGGTATGTAAAAATGCAAATTTTTTTTAAGTTAGTAAAACATTAAAATGAATAAATTTTTTAGTAAAACCAAAATATTTAAAGAAAACAAAACAAAATAAATAAAATTTTTGTGTAATGTTATACAAAATATGACTTGAATCATAGATCAATAGCATCAATAGATCGATAGATCAAATAGATCATGGATAGGTAGGAGGGCTTGATTTTACTGATTTACTGATTTACTGATTTAGTGCTTTAGAGTATGTAAAAATGCCAAATTTTTTTAAGTTTATAAACATAAAAAGAATAAATTTTTAGTAAAAACAAATGTTTAAAGAAAACAAAAACAAAATAAATAAAAGTTGTTTATGTTATACAAAATATGAACTTGAATCAATAGATCATAGATCAATAGATCAATAGGATCATGGAAAGGGTAGGAGGTCAGTTTGATTTACTGATTTACTGATTTTACTGATTACTGATTACTGCTTTAAGGTATGTAAAAATGCTGATTTTTTACGTTATAAACATAAAAAGATTTTTTTTTTAGTTAAAAAACAAAAATGTTTAAAGAAAAACAAAAAGCAAAATAAAATAAAAGTTTTTGTGTTATGTTGTACAAATATCAATAGATTCAATAGATCAATAGATCAATAGATCAATAGATCATGAAGGGTAGGAAGGTGGCTGGAAGGCAGTTGGATTTACTGATTTAACCAGATGCTTTTAAGGTATGTAAAAATGCAATTTTTTCAAGTTATAAACATAAAAAGAATAAATTTTTTAGTAAAAACAAAATATTTAAAGAAAAAAAACAAAATAAATAAATGTTTTTGTTATTGTTTTACAAAATATGACTTGAATCAATAGATCAAATAGATCAATAGTATCCAATAGATCACTGGTGGTAGGAGGGTGCTGGAAGGTATATTTGCATTTACTGATTTACTGTATTTACTGCTTTAAGGTATGTAAAATGCAAATTTTTTAAGTTATAACATAAAAAGAAGAATAAATTTTTTATTTAAAAAAAATGTTTAAGAGAAAACAAAACAAAAATAAATAAAAAGTTTTGTGTTATGTTATACCAATCAATAGATCATAGATCAATAGATCATGGAAGGGTAAGGGAGGGTAGTTTGGGTGGTTTGATAAACTGATTTACTGATTTACTGATTTAAGGTATGTAAAAATGCAAATTTTTTAGTTATAAACATGAAAAGAAACAAAACAAAAATAAATAAAAGTTTTGTGTTATGTTATACAAAAATGACTTGAAGCAATTAGATCAATTAGGATCAATAGATCAATAGTTTCATGTAAGGGTAGAGCGCTGGTTTGATTAATTGATATTAACTGATTTGACTGAAATTACTGATTTTAACTGATTACTGAAGTTACGCTTAAAAATAAAAAAATGCAAATTTTTTTTTGTTATAAACATAAAAAGAATAAATTTTTTAAGTAAAAACAAAATGTTTGAAGAAAACAAAACAAAATAAATAAAAGTTTTGTGTTATGTTATATACAAAATATGACTGAATCAATAGATTCCAATAGATCAATAGATCATGGCAGGGTAGGAGGGTGGCTGGATACTATTTACTGATTGACTGATTACAGCTTTAGGGTGTGTAAAAATGGAAATTTTTTACGTTATAAACAAAAAATGAATAGAAATTTTAAAAGAATAAAAAAAAAATATTAAAGAAAAAAAAAGAAAATTGAAATAAAACAAAATAAAAAATAAAAAAAAAAAAAAAATAAAAAAAAAAAAAAATTAAAAAAAAATAAAATTAAAAAAGTATAAATGTAAAATAAAAAAAAAAAAAAAAAAAAAAAAAAAAAAAAAAAAAATCAATATTTTAATTATTAATTAAGGAAAAAAAAATTATATAAACTAACGTTTTAAATGAAATGGATTTGAAAATATAAATGTCAGTCTTCAACATTTAGAAAGACGGGTTATCTTTGCAAGATGCAATGCAATTGACGATATGTACATGATAAAACAGAATCAGTTATGTGAACAGTAATGATGTTGTATTATTAAACAAATGTTTACTAACTAGGCACCGCACCGGCTCCAGCACCGGTGCCAGTACCAACTCTGAATCCTTCTCCTACTCCTCCTTTCTCCATCCTTCCTCCTTCCTCATTCTTCTTCCTCTCTTCTTCTTCCTTTCTTCTTCTTCCTTTCTTCTTCTTCCTTTCTTCTTCATCCTCTGTTTTGCATTCCATGCATTTCTTCTTTTTTCAACTGGGGACCCTCCTCCGGGGGTCTCTGGACTCTGAACCCGAATCCGACTGCGACTCCAACTCCGTCTCCGACTTCGCTCCTCTACCCAGCCTCCAAGTTTCAGTCTTCTGCGATTATTTAAACCCTTCTAGGAACCAAAAGCCCCCTTTGAGGGGCTCCGCCCCCCCCTTTTGGGGCTAAAATCCTTGAGTTCAGGCTCAGAACCTCGGAAGTCGGTCTTCCAGACCTTAAATTCGGTCTCACCGACCTTAAAAACCCTAACCTTGACACGTCAAGCTTGAAAAACCGGATGTTGCAAAATGTTGCTTGCAACATGTGCAACTTCCGGTTGCAACT
>JABUQX010102069.1:42500-45000 GCA_015478945.1 Trachelipus rathkii | reverse complement strand
GGAAGCAAAAATAATTAACACTACTCTTGAGAATTCATTGAATGAAAAGCTCATTAGGGGAGTCTGCTAAGAAGAAGAAACACGCAGAAGAGGTAGAAGAATCTTCTGCTTATCAGTTTGTTAGTGCAGATCCTTCGATGATCATGGTTGAAGAAGAAAATTTTCTAAGAAGAAGAAGAATAAAAGGAAGTAAAAGACTAATGAAGAAGACTGAAATATCTTTATTTATTATTATTTTCTGTCCGCTCTTTGAAAATGGCCCTGCCAGTGAGTGGTGACATTCTGTTATATATATATATATATATATATATATATATATATATATATATATATATATATATATATATATATATATATATATATATATATATATATATATATATATATATATATATATATATATATATATTTATAAACATATATTTTATATGTTATATTATATATAAATATATATATATATATATATATATATATATATATATATATATATATATATATATATATATATATATATATATGACAAAAACTTCAAAGAGGAAACTATGTGATTATCATACATGGATGGATTGTTAAAATCTGCTATGAAAGTATATGAAGGCTGGTTATTGTATATTATTTTAAAGATGAGTGGCGAGTCATGGTGGTTGAAGTACAAGTAGATATAGGGTCGTAAAAATAATTATATATTATATATATATATATATATATATATATATATATATATATATATATATATATATATATATGAGCAGTTAGTATATATATATATATATATATATATATATATATATATATATATATATATATATATATATATATATATATATATATATATATATATATATATATATATATATATATATATATATATATATATATATATATATATATATAATGTGTTTCTAAAGTTCTTTTACATATCGTTGTAGGGGTGGCAGAAGAGGGCTTCATCCGTAAGGGGTATAGGCTAGGTAAATGTTACATCCAAATTGCTGCGTTTATTTGTAGCTACTTAACGTAAATATTTTTAGTATTACTCCTTTGTCACCCGCACGTTTGGTCATCTCTGACCTCCTCTAATACCTCCAACACAAACGAACTTTAAAAACACACACCTGTCAATAATAATCTACACACACACACACACATATATATATATGTATATATATATATATATATATATATATATATATATATATATATATATATATATATATATATATATATATATATATATATATATATATATATATATATATATATATATATATATATATATATATATATATATATATATATATATATATATATATATAGCGCCTTTCCTGGTGCGATCGACAAAACTTGCGTGTCATCGAAATGATGTTTTGAGATAGAAGATTCACCGAATCTTCAATGTCTTCCAACTAACCCTGCCCACGAGGGGCCGTCTGGTCCGGAGCTCTCGAAGCTCATCCTAATTTTTTATTTATTTATTTATTTATTTATTTATTTATTTTAATTAATTAATTTATATATTTATTTACTTATTTATTTATTCACTTTGAAAAGGGATTGTGCACCGAAACCTTTGCCATTACTACTGTTGATGGCCGGAGACAAAGAAACGTACCCTGAATCGCAAGATTTCCGTTATCTAAAATGCAATAGATGACCCTTTGGTGTATGCCCTGGTGAGGTGCAGCAGTTCGAAGTCCTAGATCAACCTAGGTTCCACCGACTTTTCAATAACTCATGATTATTTCCCCAATTGGATGAACGGTCACAAGTGCCTGGTCATTTTACTAGACCCTTCTCCCGAACATTTAACGCTCAAACCGAATGAACATTTTGAAAATAAATGTCAATGGAATCAAGAACAAACAACCGAATGAACAAAACATACACGTTGCTCTAGTCTAAGAGTCAAATTAAGGTCACCAAATTCACTTATGGGTGTAGTATATTTTGGAAATTCCTGTAACTAATATTATCCCAAACAAGCGCGTACACCACAGTATCAAATTCTCTAACACATCCCTTAAAACTAAATTCTTTTCCGTAACGGTGAAATATCCTCCTGAAAATTAATTAAAGTACAAAGCAATAAATCTACCTCGAACATCATCAAATATACATTTCTCTCCCAGCCTCACGATACTACCCCCTCCCCCTATTGCAATGCAAACCTTGAGATATTAGCCCATGTTCTCAACCTAGCTTTGGGAGATTTTAATGCTCACCACATCGCCTGACGAAACACAAATCACCAGATAGACAGAGGCACAACTATTATATTATTTATGATGTACATGCACTCGACAGTTTAGTCAACCGAAACAAAATTACTACCAAACCTTTCGAACACAACCAAGGCCCCACAAACAAACAAACTCTTTACTGACCTACCTTACATTTAAAAACCATATAGCAAACACTCCACTGTTTTTTCGCCTCCGATCATTTTTTAGTAATAATTTCAACCAAACAAAACAAACCATACACTATTCACTAAAGAAAA
>JABUQX010102069.1:22500-37500 GCA_015478945.1 Trachelipus rathkii | reverse complement strand
TATTTATAGTTTCAAAGTGAGCGATCGTGATGCTGTGACAATATTGCCTGCCACAGTCGAAGTTCTAAGTCATGACGTGAGTGGTGTTTGTCGTAAGTATTTGCGAAAGAAATTAGGTACAAAGTTTTTTGACAAAATTAACAAATTGGACGGATCGCATTACCATTCATTGGGTTTAAAAAATGTTTTCATCGAATCACGGCAAGAGACCAAAAGATATGCTTCTAATGAAGATAAATTGCAGTTCAATGGAACTGTTATTTGGAATACCTGCAATTCCTTTAGATACTGAGGAACACCAGGGTTTCTGAAGTATATTTATTAGTTACTAGAGAAGTGAAAAATCACATGCAAGATGCAGGTGGTTTGTTTCGATACGACTACAGCAAACACAGGTCGTTTTCAAGGAACTTGTGGTTTACTGGAACAACAATTAGAGAGAGATTTTATATTTATCTTGTAGGCATCATATCTATGAGATTGTTTTAAAAGCCAAAATTGATTCCACAGTTGCTAAATCATTTGGGTCAAACATTTCGATTTGCAAGAAATTCCAAGAAAATTGGTCTAAAATAATCAAAATGGAATTCTCTACAGGTGTTACAAATGAATATGTCAATGAAAAACTACCGAAATATGATAATCTCCCTTTTGTTCGTTCAAATCCTAAAGAAGAAATACAGCCTCGCAGGAACTATCAAGAAATGCTTGAACTTATAGTAGTTTTCCTCAGTAGAATTCCCCTCGAGGAATATCATTCAGAATTCCAGGAACCCTTCATATTCTAATATGACTTGCAAAATTGACTAAAGATTTTACTGTCCGGCAATCTAGACTATGATCTATTTCCTCCAAATACACTTATGAAAGTAGAGCTCTTACAAACGGAGTAAGCTTTCTACTGTAGGCCCCGGCAACATAGCGGACAATAAAACGTTCCGAGTCGTCTATATCAATTTTGCTTGGCGTGCTGCTCTTAAAAAAGATGAGGAGAGTTATTTATGAGCAAACATTTCGTAATAACTGAAGATATCATTATCCTATGTCAATTCAAGATGATGTATTCACTTGTGAATTTTTTATGTAAGTGATCATTATTTACGATATCAGCAATAAGTACTCAATGTAACTAAAAATTCTTATTTGATTTTATCACATTTATATAAGAGCCATCTAAAAATTGACTGGATTTGCTCAATGCATTTTTCAGGTGCTCTTCTTGACTATAAATATAATTATATAATATAATTAATATATATTAATTTATATATATATATATATTATATATATATTATATATTAATTATATATATTAATATATATAATATATAATATATATATATATATATATATATATATATATATATATATATCTATCTTATATATATGCTATTAATATATATAAATATATTAATATATATATATAGTAAGTATAATATATATATATTATTATATATATTATATATAATATATATTAAATATATAATAATATATATATATATATAATATTAATATATATCATCTAATATTTATACTATTATAACCATCTCTACTTTCTCCCTATATTGTGAGATATATTTTATGATGAGTGAGTAAGGATATGGGTCTTATCTAACGCACCTAGGAAATAATAGTATAATATGTAATAGTATGAGCATAGAATTATATAGTATAATACTAGCTCAATGTCGAAATAATGAGTAAGCCCATTACATTACTCTTATGCTATCTATCTACTAAATACTATTTTATAAGTATGATGTTACTATATATATCTTAGTACGCGTACTAAGAAAAATGTACACTCCTAAGAGCTATCTATTAGAATAATATACCGCGACTGTAATAAGACTTCACTAAGGCATCTCGTCTCAATGTGGTATAGGTATCTAATTCGTATATATTAGTAGCCAAGGTATATTATAGTGTGTATATATACCACTAAACCTAATTAATAACCCTCTATATTTACTTATACAGCAAACTCCTTATATATATAGTACTACTATAATACATACTATTACTATCACTAATTTATTATATCACATATATACCTTTTTACACTAATCTAACTAGCCTATCTGCCAACTCATGCACATTATCTCTCCATTCCAGCATTCCTTTATACTCACTAGAGACTTAATATATATCAAAAAAAAATTTCTATACCTCATACAACTTATTGTTTTATATTATTTATTCTCTTCTATGTCTCCCAGTATAACTGTTCGATTTCCCAAATACCACTCATCCACATATCAATCCGCATTAAACCTACCGAAACTATCAATCGCGATATTGCACATTAATTGAATCACAATTGTATCTTTAAACCTATAGCTCTATTATTTCTATAAACTATTAAGTCTATCAGCTTATCATTATATAACATTACACAGGTAACTAATATATATATATACTATTCATTTTAAATAAGACTACAAGCGCACTGAAATAACTAGTTCCTATTATCAATCTCAACAACACTAACACATTACACACACTACACATACATCACTCAATCAACATCACACTACTATATAATATTAAAATATATATATATATATATATATATATATATATAAATTAGTATATATATATATTAATATATAATCATATATATATAATAATAATATATAATATATACTATATATATATGTTATGATAGTGAATTTGCCTCATGCTCCTTATATTTCAACGTAATATTTTCGTCATAATATTTGGGATATGCACTTATGTATGTATATTTGCTAGATACATTATTGTATCTTGATAAATATTATAAAAGCTGAACGGTATTTAAAATAAGCTGATAGGTATGTTACCGAGTGGTTAATAGATGATGGAGATCACTGAGAATTATACTATCATATGGGATTTTACCCGCTCGTATAGGTTTCGATCTTGTCCTATCAGCGAGGTTTATTTTATTTTATTTTATTTTTTTGAAATGATTTTCATACTTAATATATTAATGATGAATATATTTAATTATTTATAACTTAGCGTTCGATAAACCGTATATCTCTTGTTATAGTGAGTATGAGCTATGGTACAATATATATAATACATATTTATACCACGTTTCAGATGCCATAAGACTTTATATTATAATTATTTCTTTTGCTAGACATATTATATACTGTATTCATAGTATTCTTAGCACTTTTTTTTTTTTTTCTTTTTTTTTAGTTATATGGTGATATAGTGATTTACTCAATTTATTTTCTCTGCTAATCTCATAGTATCTCATATATTAGTATTTCAATATATTATATATATATATATCATGAAGGTGGGTACACTTCCGCTCATTATCTTAGTATATTATACTACGCTAGTATTACCACTAGTTACCCTGACTTACCGTAGCGAGGAACACTATACGCAGAATAGTGTTGACTTATAGACTAGGGGAGGTGCGGTATATCGTTACAGGAAATTAGTCAGAGATACTTAGCACGTGTGTCGATAGATATTATACAAAAAAGTTTCCGGCTTCTATATTATGTATATTTCACTACTAGCACATCATTTATGAATAAATGAAATATGAGTATACCTCTAATATAACTTTAAAGAATTTACTTATTTTTACGTATAATAATAAATAGAAAATTTATAAATATTATATATATAAACGAATATAATATTAAAAGAAATATTTAATTATAATATTATAATTATATAATATATAATATAAATAAAGCATATTTAATATTGTGATTTTAATAATGTGATCTTATTTATTAATTCCTCTTCTTACCTAAACTTTTGTATCTAAAAAAATCTAACTCTATAATTATAACTTTAATTATAATTAATTATTTAGATAATAAATTATATATTAAGAATTGTTCAACTAATACAATAACTGACGTGATAACAATATTTTAATAGTAATTGTTAGAAAATCATCGAGTTTCTTCATTGTCTATTTATGACTATAAAATCACGCTAGTATGGAAAAAATGTTAATTATTTTCTAAATGTTTTATTATTTTATAGCATAATGATTTTTGAACGTAATTCTCCGAAACTGGTTTGTATTGATGGAATAAGGAAATATTTAATTAAAATGTATGCATAATGATATAAAATTAAAACAATAAATAATAAATGATAATTTAATTTTTATTTTATTTTAAGGTTTGACAGATATATGAAAATTAATACAAAAGAAATAAAATAAGAAAAAAATTCTATATTCGGAGTGAACAGATATAGGAAATAACTAATTAAAATGTGAATATGAGATAGATTAATAAATTATGTAGATAAGAATTGGAGGCAGAAGTATATAAATATTTAATAATATATAAGGAAACATATACTGAAAAGAATATAATACTTTAAATTTTAATATTCCAAATATATTACAATATTAAATTATAAATATATTTATATTCTTTTGCATTTGTTTTCTTATATCTGCCCAATTCTTATTATACATTTATATCTATCTCATATCATCGATTTTACTTTTCCTAAATCTGTTCACTTCTAATATTGCATTTTTCGCAGTATTTCCTTTCTTTTTAATTAATTTCACTATTGACGAAAAAATAAGTTCTTTACTATTTTTTTGTTTCAATTCTATCATTTTCATACATCTTTAATTACATTTTCTTTGCCACTACCATCAAAACAGTTTCGAGAATTCGTGCATAATCATTATGCATTAAAAAAAACATTAGAAAAATTACATTTTCTCCTGTTTTCAAGCAATAAATTTGACAAAGGAAAAATTTATTTTTCAAATTATTTAAATTTCTTACCTCGTTTGATATTTTTCAAACCATTTAAATTTCTTACTCTGTTTGATATGAAAGTTGAATTATTAAACCAGATAAAATTTAGATTCATATTTTCATTTATATTATTATATAATATTATTATTATTATATTATTATTATTATTCTTTCAAATTGCTGATATTCATTACATCACTCTTCTTGTCAATTGTTAATCATGAATAGTTTTGATATTATTATTAATTGCTATTATTTATTATTATCATTATATTATGTATATTAATAATTTATTAAATTATAATTAATGCATCATTATTATAAATTATAAATATTTATTCTATTATTTGTGTAATATATTACTCACTAGAATATTATTATATTATTATATTAGTTATTATATCTATATCATTATTATTATATTATTATCTATTATTTTATATTTGAGTATTAATTTGTTAATTAGGATTTTCCTCTGTGGTATACTGTCTGTTTTCTATTAATTTAAATATATTCAAGATTAGATGATTTCTATGACAATTATTCTTTTTTATAATTATTATTATTTATTTATTATTATATAATTATTTATTTATTATTATTTAGTATTTATTATTATGTATATATCTCATTATATTATTATTATTATTTAATAATTAACAAGATGGAACTGCTGCTTTCTTTTTCAGATAAATTATCATTATAAATTAATTCTATTTATTGGTTTATTATTATTATTATTTATTATTATTATTATTATTATTATTATTATTATTATTATTATTATTATTATTATTATTATTATTATTATTATTATTAATTATTATTATTATTATTATATTATTATTATTTATTAATTATTAATAATAATAATAATAATAATATAATAAAATAATAATAAATATATAGATAATATATAATAATGAATTAATAATAATATATATAAAATATAATAATAATAATGATATTAAAAAATTTAACTTAAATTTATTAATACATCATTTAAAAACAATAAAAAAAATACATGTAATCATTAATATTAATGAATTTCAACAATAATAATAACTATAATTCTATCTTAATATACCATTAAGCCATATAGAAAATAATGAATAGACAATCACATAATAATCATTAATATCTTATTATCTTCCACAGCTTCAGAAGTGACTCATAAAGAATAATCAATAATGAATATAAAAATAATATATTGATAGTATAATTAAAAGAAAATACTCAATATAATTTGTTAATATAATCACATAATAATAAATTAATATAATAAATAAATAATACAATTATAAATTTATAATAATAATAAATAATATTAATAATATAATATAATAAAATATACACCATAAATCAACAACCTGCTAACTTAAATATCAATACGTAAAATAACAATTTATAATTTCATAAATGTATATAGAATCAATATATTATGCTGAATAATAGAATAAGAACAGATAATTAATATTTTAATAATAATAATTATAATAAATAATATTTCTATATCATCAAAGCACTGTTTTTAAATAATAAAATTTATTATAATCTAATATTATGACAAAATAAATAAGAAGAATAATGAACATGATCAATAATAATTAATAAATCGAAAAATAAATAATTAATGATTAATAATCATATTAATTATTATGATAATGCTAATCCATACATCTAAGGAGTAATGAATCTAATCAATAACATAATCATAATCACTTAATCATTATTATCATAATGAAATAATACTTAATAAATACAATATACAATACAAATATACAATACAATTTTCTTATTTACATAATACTTAACTTTTATGAATACGAAATACAAACAAATACAAGAACAAATACAAATACCAAATACAAAATTACAATACTACAAATACATTAGATACAAATACTAAATACAGAGATACACTAATATAATGACTAATTACTAATACTAAGACTAATACTAATACTAATAATAAATACTAATACTTAATATAATACTAATACTAATACCAATAATACAATTCTAATTCTAATTCTAATTCTAATATAATACTATACTACTACTACTACTACTACTACTACTACTACTACTACCTACTACTACTACTATAATATAAATAATAATTATAATAATTAATAATAATATAATAATTATCAATAATAATAAATAATAATAATAATAATAATAATAATGGATAATAAAATAGTAGTATGGTAAAGCCCTATCTGCAAAGGAGGGTGTACTCCATTTTTACACCCGAGTAAGACGAATTAATCCCAGGTGGGAATGGATCTGTCTTATCAACAGGGTCGCATTCCCTCAATCGACCCAGTTCACACCATTATGGAGACCGTGATCCCACAAATTTCGTTCGGTGAGTGCATTGAATCCATTTGCTGCTTTGTCATATAATAATATTCCTTCGAGTTTTTAAGTTTGAAATAAATGCGAGAGCTATATGTTAAATCACTAATTTAATGTACATATACATATTTTATTTATCAAGTTATACTTTTTTTTATATCACAGAGAGATTTTACCTGACTTAAATTTTAAAATTAACGTAATTATAGTATTTAATTATTAAAAAACCTTTTGTGAAGTCGCACATTATAGGCGGGAAGACGTGCGGTACGTAGTGGACTTGCGATAGCGGAGGTTTGATGGACTGAATAGGTGCGGAGGAGCGCTAACGGACTGTGGCCCTTTAAACAAGGAGGTGTATATAAACTTCAAGGTGCGGAGATGCGCTAGCGGACTACGCCCTAAAGAGCGGGGTGCTCACTCTGAACTTATAATATATAGGAAAGCCTCCACCCAAGTCACCAAATGACCTTAACGTAAAATCTCATCAGAGTGTGCGCAGACGTGGGTTTTTAAAGAGAGCAACGTAATTAAAAAACCAGTAGTGAAATAACACAGAAAGATGGCAAGAAGTATGTATCCCTACATGAACAATAGTGGTGTAAAGTGAGAGGCTAACCACCAACGAACGAGCTGGGATTTTCAATGCTATAACATATACTAGTCAAAATGCCCTGCGCTGAGCATGGCACCCATATATATACCTTTGTATTGCGAGGGCGACGCTAATGAGAGGATGAGAATTAGTGCGTAATGGTATACCAACTCTATGAGTCATATACTTACCGTTAGCATGTACCCATATAAAATAAGTAATTAAGTAGCGTACCACCTACGTTATATATCGCAGAGATTTAGAGGATCAAGATAGAGATAGAATAAGTATAGGGGACCGTATTAGTATCCTTAGGCTTTTAGACTCAACTCTATGCCAATAGAGGGTGAAGCCGGAGCCCCCCAGATGTGAGACATTACTATATCTAATACAAGGTGACGAATAAAGGCCTTATATAATAGGAGTAGCCTTGTAGCAAAAGAATAAATTACCATATAGGCATACATGAACAGAACTCCAGTTTCTTTAGATACATAACTTATGCAAAATAAATTATCATCAAGATTTGAATTTCAAAGATAATTTTTTTTATTATGTTCAAGACACAAGAATCGTTATATCGTTGTCAACAAAGTGTAGACGTACGAACCAGTGCTAATTAAATACTTATCTTCAGTAGTTTGTTGTATATAGTTATTATAATGTGTGTATAGCTCTTTTATCTCTTGTTGATGCGAGAGAGATGTTGTGTGATGATTTGTATAAAAACGATAGTGTATGTATTTATCAATAGATAGTGTTGAATGTTCCACACCAATGGTTAGTAAATGAGGTCGCCCTCAAAATTAAGAGAAAATTCTCCTTATCTCACAACTGGTTCGAGAGGATATAATCTGCCACTAGAGAGGCACTGAAGACGAGAGGCAACGTGCATCTAGATATGCAAAAAGGAGCAGATTATTGGAATATGAGTGGCAGAGTGTAGCACGAAGTGTTGTACATTCACATCAGCATACACTAAGAAGTATGAACCAAGAGTGGTGAGGATATAGTTTACAATTCTGAGTGAGAAGATCGTATGAAGTCATAAGCAAAAGATGAAAGATGGAGGTAAAAAAGAAACATCTTATCGAGATTATGAATTATGACGAAGAAATTGGCCTTAATTCATATTGATAGTGATTTATTTGATATTTTATTAGGTATGTTAGCAATAATAATGTTGAATTTACTATGTTTATTCATAGTTAGTACTTTTTATTTATCTAATAACAATGTAACATATTATGTTATTATTATTAATTTATTTAATTATTATTATATTATTATTTAATTATTAATTATTATTTAATTATATAAGGCGATAATATTTAGTATTAGTAATTAATTTTTCATGGCTTATTATATAATTAATATTATTTAATTATTATTTATTATTATATTATATTATTCTTATGATATTATATAGGCTATAAACAACACTTATCTTATGAGTATAGGGATTCTCTCCAATGATTAGGTTATATATAATATATTAATCTATATATATATATAATAATTATAAAATTAATATAATTATATTAATAATATATTATATATATATATATATATATATTATAAATATCTATATTAAATATATATATTATAATATATATATATATAATTATATATATATAATATTATAATTATATATATTATATTAAATATATAATTAATATATAATATATTATATACTATAATTATATATATAATTTATATAAATATAATATATATATTAATATATTAATATATATAAATTAAATTAATATATATTATATATATTAATATTAAATATATATTTTAATATAAAATATTAATTTTTTAGATATATTATATATATATTATATTAATATATATAATTAATATATAATATATAATAAATTATATATATATATTTATATATATATATAATATATATAATATATATAATATATTTATAATAATATTTATAATATATTATATATATATATATTATTATATATATATATATATACTTATATTGTTGATGCTGTGTGGTTAATTTTTACTTAATATAAGTATTTATTATATTAATAATAATATATACTATAATTATATTAATTAATATTAATATATTAATATATATATATATATATATATATATATATATATTATAATATATTATTATATATAATATATATTATTATATAATAATATATATTTATATAATATAATAATGTATATATATATATATATATATATATATATATATATATATATATATATATATCTATAATCTATAATATATATATTATGTAAATACTAATATAATAATATATATATATATATTAATATTATTAATAATATATATATCATACTCACCATATTAATTAATATTATTAATAAATATTAATAATATATATAATATATTATATAATATATATATAACATAATATATATATCATATATATGTGGTATAATATTATTAATTTAATATTAATATTAAATTAAATATATATATAGTATATATTATAATTATACTAATATATATATTAATAATAATATATATATTATAATTATATATTATAATATACATATATGATATATTTATATATATAATATATATATATTATATATATATTAATATATATATATTATATAATATATAATATTAATAATATATAATATATATATATATACTAATTAATATATATAATATATATATATTAATATTATATATATTATATTAATATATATTATAATATAATATATATGTATAAATATTAATATTAATTAATATATATATTATATTGAGTTAAGATATATATGATATATATATATATATAATATATTAGTGTATAATATTATATATATTAATATATAATTAATATCATATATATATTATATATTAATATATATAATATATTATATATATTAATTATATTATAATATATATAATTAATATATATATATTATTATATATATATATTAATATAATATATATACATATATATATATAATATATATTATTAAATATATTATATATATATATATTAATAATAATAATATAATATATAATATATTAATAATATTATATATATATTAATAATATAATATATTATTATTAATATATAAATATATATATATTAATATATATATATATATATATATATTAATATATTAATATTATATATATTAATATTAATAAATTATTAAAATAATAATATAATTAATAATATATATAATAATAAATATTAGTAATAGATTTTATTATATATATATCTAATTATATTTTTATCACTATAACTAATATACTATAGTATAATATAATATAATTTAACATATATATATATTACTTAAATAAAAAAAATATGATAAATACTATATTATTATTAAATTTAGTAGATATTTTAATAATTATTTATTTGAATGTTTTAGGTGTTGAAAAGCCCTGAAAATTGAATTTGAGGATATACCTATATCGTACAACATCTAATAATATATAATATTATATATATAGGTAAATACTATATATTAAAATATATCACTATGATTATTGGTATTACCTAATTTTGAATAGTCTATTCCAAAAGTATAAATCATATATATATATATATATATATTATATATTATATATATTAATATATATTGACGTCTATAATAAAGATGAAATAGATATATAACTCTTATTGGAGTCAAATAATATGTTTTATACTATCATAGATTTAATAAATAAGGCTTTACCTTTTTCTAAATATATTTTTTAAATAGAAAGATGTTATTACCATATCTTATTTATATATACTACAATAAGTTTTGTTCTCATAACAAGAACATTAAAACTAAAGCTAATTATTATATTCATCAGATGATTTATATCCATATATTTTACCAAATTTGTTATTTCTCATAAACTTTTTAATTCACAGTAATAATTTCTCAATACAATCCGAGTAATTTTATTTATTTTGGAAAAGTTTATATAAATATTATTATTTTTACCCATTATATTTTCCTAATACGAGTGGTGTTTTTATTTATATATATACTTATGTGGATTATTGGTCTTTATAATTAAAGAAATAAAATTAATAATAAAATGAGTTTATATATATATAAATTAAGAAAAATAATTTAATATATTTTTCCAATTATAATTCTATTAATAATATACAATAATAATAAGTAATAATATAAAATAATAAATAATATCAAATCAATAAGAAAGACCTAAAAATCAATAATTTTCTTTATCAATAATAAAATAATAATAATATATATTCACTAAGAAATAAAATTTTAATTGAGATTAAATATTTGCATATATTGTATCTCTTCCAATATCAAAATCATACTATATGAATCATGATAATTCATTAATTATAATATTTTTAAATAAATTATAAACATAGATTCATAACTAATAATCTCTAATGTAATTCTTCTTGAAACAAAATTAAATTCACATTAAAACAAAATAATTATATATTAAAGATCTATGCTTTTTGTGTTAAATTATGTAATCTATTTAAAATGACTCGCTCATATAAAGATACTGTACATATTTGGGAGGGATAGAGAATTTTATGTGTGAGGGATATTTTGCCTATGCACTTGACAAACTTCAGCGGAATGATAAAAATAGACATACAAAAGAATAGTAGATTAAAGAATATATTAAAACTAAGAACAAATCAAAATGAGCTTTAATAAATAACTCGAATGACTAATAAAAAACGAAGAACATAACTAATGAAACTCGAACAGATTACTCTATGTACAGTAAAAGCATAGCTCTCACGAGCATAAATAATTAGCGTCTCAAGCATTTGTATTTCTCTCTACTAAAAAAGTTGGCACAATGAATTAAAAGTATTTTTATTAATAAATATATATATAAGCAATTAAAAATATATAAATTATATATATATAAAATTAATATAAAAAAAACTGTGAGCCTTATTACGTGTTCAGTTCGTTAACATTACTTATATATATATATTTAATACTTATATACTCATCGTGTGGCGAATGACACAATTAATAGGAGGTTATAAATTGGCTCGATATTTGTCAAGATAATTCGTAGTTTGTTTCAGTTAGGAGTGTAAGTAAGGACTTATCCGACTCAAGATAAGTGTTCAAAGGCTGTATAATCTGAGTATAATGCCTAAATAATTCATTATCAAACGAGATGCTTAGTCATCATTTCGCATATAAGATAGAATATAAATTTTCAAACAATTAAAATATGGGGCCTCCCCATAATTGAAACCGCTCTCAATCTCTCTCCTCTCTCCTCTACATACTTACGAATGCACTCACTCAATGTTTTCTTCCTCTGCATTTGTTGAATACATACACAGCTTTCTCTCGACACACCTGGTAACATACACTTTACATGAATCTGTATGCTTCACTGCTCAGGAGAATTCTGTACTCTCCGTCCTCTCTCCATTCCAGCGGATCATCGAAACTGGACTCCGCGCGCTGAGTTTACACTTGTGTCATCCTCGGGTGCTCTACTCACTCACTTCATAGACCCTCAATTCCCTCTCCTCTATTATTAATCTCATCGATAGTTTCTACAAAAAATGAACGTTTCACAAGCTACGTAGATAACTCTTATAATACAAGTCTATATATACTATATATATATATATAATATAATACCGGTTTTATTAATTCACATTATACTAGTCCATAATACTAATTAGCTGATACTTATATTATATACACAAATGTATACTTATATAATTGAATAGGTTATCCGATCATGAAAAAAGCTTGAAGAAATGATACTAAGATCCTTTATACTGCAATGAATAATAATTGATTTAGAATATGAATGAAATAAAAAAAAAGAAACTTGAATCACAATGAATAAATATTTCCTCGAACTCCTATAACATTGCTTGTTGTAAGTGTAAAATAGATTATTTTTATTTTTCTATCGATTTTTATCTAATTATGGTTTTTGAAAAACGGCTTTCTTGTATTAAATATATATAATATAATATATACATACTAAAAAAGTAATTAATTTTCAGTAGTTCATTATATATGTATATAACTACGAATAAAGTTTATAAATATTTTTAATAAGACTCTTGATGAATAAAGTTTGTTCCCTACTTCCCACTGTATATCTTTCTGCAATATATTCAGTGAGGAAGACCCTTCATTAGCATAAACTATTAAAATATTATATATTTAGATATGCACATACTTATGACTTTTAGCTTCTGAGTTTAATTTATATTAATATTAATATATTATATATTATATATATAATATTAATATATATTATAATATATATATATATATATCTAATATTAATTAATATATATATATATATTAATTATAATAATATGTCTATTTTGTTATGTTTGTTATATCTGATTTTTCAAGTTATTAAAAAATAATATTAATATATCTATTTTATATACGTATATATATATATTATACTGTATTATAATATATATATATTTTAATGTTTTTTAATATATATAATATAATATATATAATATATTATATATAATATTACATATATATATTAATATATACTATTATAATATAATTAATATATATTATTATTATTTAATATATAATGTATAATTTAATATATATATTAATTTATAATATCATATTATTCTGTTCGGAAAAAGGTAATGTATTTCAAGAGAAATGATTTAAAGGTCTGGTAGGCTGTTGGAGAATGTAAAATTAATACTATTTAAAAAAGAAAAATTGGAGAACATTAAAGGTAGATGCTGATATTATGAAAGTCAATAATTAAATACACATATCTTTAGATTTAATAAAGTTATTTATTTATATAACTTAACACTTTTTAGGATATTAGACATCCCGTATTTACCAAACAAATATAGCGCTTATATGATACATTATCAATTTATACCTTGAGGTGATAATTAAAGTATATATTTATTATACTAAAATATATATATTTTTGAGATAATAATAAATTATCATAAAATTTTAAATTTGTGGTTTTCGAAGGAATTGGAGAATTAAAGTATAAAATTTTAGAATAGCGCACCACTGAAAAGTTACTTATATTAAAACTACTCTGATTTAAGCATTTTACTTAGAGTATCGTTTTAATAAGTGACTTCACTTAATATAAAGGAAAAATTGAAGACAGGCAAAAACACTTTAATGAAGAAGAGACAAATACAGAACATAAAATAGAAACAATCAATAAATCAGCACAATAAAGAGTATACGTGTTACGGCTCTGATTCAATTCAAAAAAAAGATAACATATGAAAATTTTTTTTAAATTAAAAAAAAATTTTAAAAGCATTTT
>JABUQX010102069.1:0-17500 GCA_015478945.1 Trachelipus rathkii | reverse complement strand
ATCGAATCTAACCCCTTTTGTATCGCGATTCTGTCGCGTGTGTAGTGCTGTTGTGCCACTGATTTATACTGAAGTTATTTATAATTAATTAATTAAATATTAAATTAGCATATAAACATAATGATTACTTAGAACCGATTCACAAATTATAGGTGGGTATAATTGAGTAGATGAATGAGAGTGAGAGTGAGAGTGTATATATAATAATAATGAATAATAATATAATAATAATAATCAATAATAATAATAATAATAATAATAATAATAATAATAATAATAATAATAATAATTTTTAATAATAATAATATATATAAAATATGATTTGTATGCAGTATTTAATAAATAATTAATAGTATTATACTATAATAATAATTAATATGAATAATATAATATAATAATAATAATAATAATAAAAATTATAATAAAATAATAATAATAATAGTGTGAAGATATTAGTATATAGATAGAGTTAAGTTGAATAATAATTATGATTTGGTTTACTCTTTCCAAACGCAAAAGAAATTAATAAATAATATAATTAATGAATAATACATAATACATATAATAATAATAATAATAATAATAATAATAATAATAATATAGTAGAATATAATGAATAATAATAATAATAATAATAATAAAAATAATAATAAGTAATAATATAATAGATGATGATGGTGAGACAAGTAAAGTAATCTTAATTATTACAATAGTATAATACTTTCTTTAAAATACTAATAATAATAATAATAATAATAATATATAATGAGATATTGAATTCAGAGTGTTGGTTAAGTACAAAATATATGTAATAATGATAAATTAATAGTGATAGTAGGTTGAAGTAATTGTAATTTTATTGGGAATAATAATTAATAATAATGAAGAATAATACGTTATTATAAAGTAGACTTTGCGCTGTAATGAGTAGATAGTATATAAGATAGAGATTATAGATTTAATATTACAATAGTGAAATAATAATTGTGGTGAGTGAGTTGCATTTATAGAAGAGAGTGATTATGACTAATAATAATTAGTAATATCCATAATAGTGGAAAAGATAAAAGGAAGAGGATAATTGAATTATCCAATTGAAAAAGTGATTAAAGTAATAATAATGGTGGGGAGGGGGATAGGATCGTGAAGGGGGGTGGCCAGATAATAACATCCAAGGCCTAGATGAACTAGTATTATATGAGTATTAATCTAATACATGAGTAACTAATTTGGGATGGAATAATAATTAATACCTAGATTGATGACTGTGCCATTCCTCTCTGGCCTTTAACAGATATTTCTTTAACTTTTACGTAATTATCCCACAGATACAATATAGAGTATAAGCACTGCGACTTAGAGGCTTCATTAGAGTGGGCCCTGTTATATTTTCTAACAGGATGACTGTCTTAAGTCATCATTTCGAACTGACCTCTGAAGAATAAATCCTGTGGACTTCTCTTTAATGAATAACGTTACCATCTTTAAATTTAAAAAATTATGTTTTAGAACAGAATTTTTATTTCTCCACGGATTGCCAGAAATCTGACCACTGGCTTGGATTATTTTTTTAATTTTTTTTAGGGGGAATCAAAATAATATCCTTTATACGATCAAAAATATATATAAAAATGTTTCACATCAGTCAAAATAAAAATACTGGGCGGATAAATGTTAAGATACAAAAAAATGGATATTAAAAAATCGTAGAAGTGGGGAATTGTCAAACATTAAATAGGGTACTGGTCACTTTACCAGGCTAACGCGAATCCAAATAATATATCGGACTACCTACGTTGACAAAAAAATAAATTTAAAAACGTATTTTATCTCTCTCTCTCAAGGTGCTGCATTTCTTTGTATGAATTTCCTACGCTTTTAAAGTACTGGAGCTGTGAACCGCCTAGTTGCGCATCATTTTCCCAACTACATGATTGAGTTAAGAATCATCACATTCCAAAACGGAGAACAAGGCTGCGCGTATTCGTAGGTTGCATAACTTGATCATACAACTGTGAATTTACCTTATATATTTTTGACATTTTTCTAATTAGTATAGTTTCTATTTATATATCACTAAAGTCATCAAACGAACACTCCGAGTATACAAGCATCTTCAACGCCCTTATTATTATAATATAACACAGCAACGGCAATATGTCCATAGATAGTGGGGAACTAACACCTCGCAATCTAGCAAATAGTACTGGGCGTCTCAGACTTCTCGCTACTCGGAATATCATAAGCGAGATAAGTGCGTACCACTTAAACTCATATTTAAGAAGCTCAAAAATAAAATTTGTTGGCTATGTCCTACTCCATAGATGATATCGCGTCAGCTCGTCCTACGGTTCAAATTTGCGTGTACGTTTTAACTCGTAGTGATCGATCGTTGTTTGAGAAATTGAGATAACTCCCTTTTTACGGTTTTCGTATTTCGTAATTTCGTGTTTCGTTTTCGTATTTTCGTTTTCGTTTTCGTTTTCGCTTTGAAGTTCGATTCGGTTTGGTAGTTCTTTTAATCAAATAGTAGAGCGATCAGTTTGTGTTGTGAGAGTCCATGGTTCGATTGGTTTTATTTATGCTATGAAGCAACTCACTATTGAATTTTCCTAGAATAGTGTAATGCTCATTAGATATGAGCTTTTAATAAAAATAAATCATGTTACATAAATTAAATATAAACTTAGGACAACACAATAATTTAATTTTAACAAATGGCATATGCTAATATTTCATATAATAAAAAAAAATAATTTAAAAAAAATATAAATAGAATGAATTAATTCAAATTTTAAGATATAACTATTTCTTTTAGACTCTTCTTTGGGACTAAATTTATATAACTTTTGTAATTTGAGTAACAATTCTTATTTGTAAGTTTAAGCATACTATTACAGAAGAGTATTCTATAGTATATTTTAAAGCTAGTAAGTTTAAGCATTCTATTACAGAAGAGTATTCTACAGTATATTTTAAAGCTAGTTTTATTTTTCTTCTTTTTATTCAAACAAAAATAGGAATAAAGCACTCGTGCTTAGGAATTATTAAAGAAAATATATATAATTAAAAAATATGAATTAATCAATTTAACAAATCTATAAATATGTTATATTCATTTATATTTTGATAGTTCTTTTTTTGACATTTTTATCATTTTTTCGTTAGGACATTTTGTTAAAGCAGTATACAAAACTCAGATAGTATCATATTATATTCTTGCTATTATTAATTCGTCTCTATGCTTAATCAAATAAACAAGATTTAACTAACTAATCGCGTTTATCCGTTTGTCGGCAACGGCACACCGCCCACCGGCTCCGCTCGACTCCACCTCCGGCCTCCGATCCGGCTCAGGGCTACCATCTTACTTTTTATATACCTCTGTTTCACTTACATCTTTTGTAGCTTTCCAAGCAATGTCCACATTATCTTGTATCAGTACTAATATACGTCGTAAACTTACAACGGCAGTTTTCAATCAGTGACTTTAGTTTTATTAGTAAATTGACTGAATAATTAAATTAAAATATTTATGGAGCCATATTTTAAGTAATAATATAATATGAGTAATAATAATATAAAATAATAATAAATAATCATTATATTTAGTAAGTAAATAAAATAATAAATAATAAATAAAATTAATATATATAAATTAATAAATAATTACTAATTTAAATAAATATATATTTATTATAATTTAATTAATTGTTAAATTTATATTAAAAATATAATTATAATTAAAAATAATTAATAATAATTTTATTTAATAAATTAATATTATTTTTTACATCATCTTTTTGATTTTATAATTTTTATAAGGTTTTCTTTTTGCTTCCTACTCTCTAAATAATTCTTTTTTCTAATTTCTTTTCTACTTTTTATTATATTAATTATTATTAATTCTTTTATGATACATTTAAAATTTACATTAATATATTTTAATTTCCATATTTATTTTTTTATTTATTTAATTTATATATATATTATCTACCTGACTCATGGTTATCAGTTCTCGTAAAATTCACTTCGGAATCTTCATGGATATTTATGATTTATTCTATACTTCATAATGGAAATATAAATTATTATTATTTTTTCATCTTTGGTCACGAGCACGCAATTGCAGAGAAATGTTAATTTATTCAATCATTTTTTTATCTTTATATTATATATTATTATGAAAATCAGAAAAAAATATTTATTTAGTGATTTGAGCAAAAAGTTAATAACCGATATATTAATAAATGTTTAAATTATAATAATATTATTAAATATTATTATATTTGAATATGGATGAATCATAAGATTGTATTTTATAAATCATTATTATTATTTATAATTATTATGTAGCATAAGAGTAATTTATTTATGAATATAATCCAATTTAGAGAAGTAGGGGTTGTGAGTTTAATGAGAATAGCTTGGTTATAGATTTCCAGGGAATGTTTGAGGGATAAAAATTATAAACATGGGATTAAATTTGAATAGATTGAGATAACCCGAAGAAAATAATAGCAATATTGCCATTATCTGACTCAGAGCCATTCTTCGTGTATAGAATATCTCACTCTGATTAAAATATAATGATGTAATGATATGATCTATCATTATTATTATATTATTATTATTATTTATTGATATTATATTTGATTTAATTATTAAGATTATCTATTTCTCCTTATATCTCTCATATTTTACCTCTCTCTACATATTAATCATTATTCATATATTTTTAATTATATTAATTATATTGTATATATTATTATTATTATTATATTATAATTAATATTATTATTATTATTATTAATTTATATTTATATTGAATTATATTTAAATTATTTATTTTATTTAATTATTATTGATTAGTATTTATTAATGTAAATTTCATTTACTATATATTTTTTTATATATATATTGATATCATCTAGTTATATATAATTTATACGCAAATTTTTGAAAATTGCTAATCATTGTTATTGTTAATATTTATAATTTATTTATATATTGTTTTTGTAGATGTGATAGAATTAAGTTTAATTTTAGGATACTGAACTACACGTACATAATGTTGATTAAGTACATGTGACAGTACAGTGAAACCTTATTTCGAGATTTACTATTATCTGGAGAATAAAGTAAATATTATTTATATAATATATATATTTATAATAATATAAAATATAATTAATATATATATTGGGTACTATAAAATCGTGCTTTTGGCCTCTCCTACCTTAATTAGTATTATGTCATTAATATGACTTAGCAAGGTTATATATAGAATACTTAACTTGAATTCACATAACTAAATGTCGACTATATACTATCATTTATGAATATGTATTTGTTAAAAACATTATGCAAACCATATTATCTTATATAAAAACATATATTGATATTTCATTAATATATAAACTCTCTAAAATTAAAGAAAAATATCTAATATAATTATCTAATCTCTAGAAGTAATCATCTTAATAGTATCCCCTCATAAGATCTGCTAATTTCGGACGTCTAATATCTAATAATGGATTAGACAACATTGTTATTCCACTTTTGTTATATTGGAGTGGCCCGTGAACAACAGAAAGAAATCGTAACTTTTTTTGCTATATTTAATGATGCGTGTGATATAATGTATATGTAACATACTATGTGATATATATATTCACCCAGTCTCCACCTCACCCAATAAAAACCCACTAATACAATATTAGTAAATTATATTAAATATAGGTTTAATCACTTATTCAATGGATCCTCCTTCATAGTCCTACTGAACTGTAAATATACCGTATATATACATATACAGGTAGAGTGATATTATATAAAATACGTATCTATTATAAACACATATTTAATTACTATATGTATCTTTATAAGCACATGTATTTATAACCTCTATTATAATATATATATAATGTAAATATAGCAATCAATATTAATATATAAATATATATATATTTTAATGATATATAATATATATTTATATTATATATAAAGAATAAGTAAATATTATATATATATATAAAATAGATATATATAATATTAAAATAATATATATAATATATAGATTATATATATGTAGTATATATTTAATATATATTCTAGAAAATATGTATTATTTATTGATATTATTTAGTAGGAAGGTTTTTTTTTTTTAATTCATATTTATTTGTTGAGTTTATAAAAAAATTGAGGTGTGCAAATTTGCTTTAACTTCATTCTACGAGTCAAATACAATGTCAACATATGCTCGTTTGATTAAACAGGTTCCAAAACTAGGGAATGGGGAGGGGGTAATTTTTTTTCCGGCTTTTGCACCACCATTTTAAATATCCCAAATCAGACGCCGAATCCGGATAAATCATTTCGCTCCGGTTCCAGCTCTGGCTCCGTTCCAGCTCCGGCTCCGGCTCCGGCTCCGGCTCCGGCTCCGGCTCCGGCTCTGGCTCCGGCTCTGGCTCTGGCTCCGGTTCCAACTCCGACTCCGGCTCCGGCTTTAAACTATATTTTATAATAAAAAAAATTGCTTTATTCGGCTCCGGAGCACTGTCCAAAACAGAAAAAAAATCAAAATTAAAATAATGTTTAAACAACCCTCATTTTTTTTTTCCATTAACAATAATATATTCGCATCTATTCTCTGATATCCGGACTCTCTCTTATTATACATCCACAATAATATATCGCATCTATTCGCAATATCCGGAGCATTTCTTCCTCATACAATTACTTGTTTTCCAATCTTTGTGTTTTACTCTAATATTCATTAAGCCTAACCTTGCAATCTATTTTTTAAACAAGTGTTACAAAACTGAGTTCAGAATCACAAAACTTTCATTACAAATTTTTTTTTTATCACAAACTTGACATTCACTCGTCATTCAATCGTTGTACTAGTGATCCTTGTTCATTATTATATTTTATTTTATTTTTTTGTACTTTTTTTTAATTTTAGTTTTTCTATTTTTCATATACTTATCTGTCAACACTTGTGCATATATTTAATGACTTGTCATAAGCTGTATTATTATTTTATTTTGTCATTATTTTTATTACTTATTTTTATGTATCTATCATTAATTTTTATTTTAATTTATTATTTTATTATTTATTTATATATTATGATTAATTATTTTTATATTTTATATATTATTTATTATATTTATACTATTATACTTATTTATTATATAATTATTATTATAATTATTATTTTATATATTTAATTTAATTATATATATTATTATTATTATAATATTAATTGATTATTATTTTATTTTATTTTCCCGTCAGGACCCTATTTGAATTATGTAAGATTGATATATATATATAGGTTAGTATTTAAAAAAAATAATTTAGTAGATATTTAATAAGTTTAAACTTAGAACTTAGTATAGTGAGTATAATATAGTATAATATAGTAATATAAATAATTATATTATAGTATAATATATATAAGAGTGAAATATAGAGATAGAGTAAATTTAATATAGTATAATAGATATAGATATGAAGAATATATATATAGTGATGATATGATAGATAATATTTATGATAGAGAGGAAAATGAGAGTAAGAAGATAGAATAGGATACGAAATAGATATACAATTGTACTATTATTGCTTGTACGGTATTAGTTTACTTCAAAATAACTATCTTCGACTGTTTTGTCGTTTACGTTGTTGAATCTCAAAGTAATTTCTTTTGATTCTTAAGAATTGAGTAAGACTGTGTTTTTTTCCAGCGACAGCCGAGATCACATGAGGACCATGCAGCTGCAAAAATGTTCTCTCTCTCTCGTGAAATGTATCAATAAAAGTTGACTCTTGATGGTAAATGAAGTAATAATAAAAGAATGAATGAATAATCAAGTAAACTAATTACCATTGCATATTGATTAATCATATTAAGTACATAATAATATTACTAATAATATAGTGATCATATATTGTAGAATAATCAGCATACATAATAATATTTGACATATATTAAAAACAACTTTGCAAATAATTATTATACAAAATAATAAAGCACAATGATATATAATTAAATTAATTTGTTTATTATCATAATGATAATAATAATAATTTGGAATATTGATATATGTAATAAGCGAATAATTAATCTTGTTTCACTTTTATTTATTTAAAACATATATTCACTGACATAAGTGATAACTAAGGTAATAACTTCGACCTTCACAAAACGACACAATGATGAAATAAATTAATCACCAAGGTGTCTTCTCCACTAACTTAGTTTTAAAAACTGAGCGAATATAGCATGACTAATCTAATACCAATAATATATACTAATAATTATATAATATAATATTATAGAATGATATAAGCAAATTTAATAATATTAATAATATAATGAAATAATAATTAATTCTGCTCAAATTCTTATAGAATGTAATATATCATTCGCTCTGATATTGAATATAATACATCTCTCTCTATATATAGTGTATATTATATATATATTTATTATTATAATAATAATATATATATATATATATATTATATATACTCATAGTATTATATATATTTATTTATATATATATATATATATATATTTTATATATATAATATTATATATTATATATATATATATATATATATATATATAATATATATATATTATTATATTATATTTATAAATATAATTATTATTATATATATTATATAATATATATATTAATTAATTATTAAATATTTATTATATTATATATTATATATATATTAATTATATTAATTAATTATATTATATTTAGTATTAGCTAGGTATTATATTGCGAAGAGGAAATTTATATTTTACAATCTCTTTTTAATAAGGAAGCTGTGTCAATAATAGGCTGATTGAGGAATAATCAGGATTATTGTATCACCTAATCCTTTACGTTTTGAAACTACTTATAAAATAGTACATGAACGCGTTCTGTATATATATCTACTCGCTGAATATATATATCTCTCGAAGTCTTTCTTCTCTATTCTAAAGGCTCCTCAAATCTAAGACCTATACTAACTCATACAATCTATATATACTCACACACCCGGGCCCGGGGGGCCGGTCAAAAAATAATAATATTAAAATAAATAATATCTCTTCTCAAATAACGTATATTAAGAGATGACTAAACTATCCTTCTTCTAAATCTACTTACCCAAGAAACCATAGTCAAATAGAATACCTAATCTATCAATCCTTTGATATAATAAAAAATCTCATATTACATAATTGTATAGTAATGAAGTCTTCCTATAAGTAGATATGTCCGATTAGATCCAATAATAGATTTAGATAGATTAAGGCAAACACGTCCTAGGTGTTTTAAGTATATATTAATTTATTAGTTGAAGATGATATTTTCTTAAGCATATATACATGTCTTCGTGTTTCGATATAGATATCTCAATACTTAGAGTTTCTTACCGCTTTTTTGGTTACCTAGTTGTATAACCCATTGTTCAGGTACCCTATTGTACTCTTATTACTTTATACTTAGCATGTTTTCTAAAAACCAGTATATATATTGTAACTTTATACTTGTACTGATGTTTTACTTGAGCCTTTTGTATTGGTAATTGCTGCTTAATTCGTACTTGCAAGACTTTTTGGCATTTTTAACTGCCAATATTTTTTTTTTTTATCATTTCCTTTTACGTATGATATTTATTATTTATCTTTTCCGATTTATCTAATAATAAATTTCCTCCGCGATGAAAATAAAGTTATTGTCATTATATATATATATTATAATAATATATATTTATATATTTATTATTTTATATTATGATTATATAATATATATATATATATATATTAATATATAATTATATATATATATATATATATATATAAATTATATAATATATTTATTAATTATATATAATAGTATATAATATATATTGTAATTATTATATTATATATATAACATATATATATATATATAGTATTAATATTATATACTATAGTATCATCATTTCATCTAATCATCATCTAATCTATCTATAATTCTATCATCAATCATCTAAACAACCACCTTTATTTTTCCTCAAGATACTATATAATATACCAGTATATTCATTTATATATAATATATATAATATATAGTTAATTATATTTATTATTTTATATTACTCTAATTTGGTTTAGGTAAGAGTACGTAACATGACACCGGAAACAGTAAAGTAGTAGTAAGAACATTTGATACAAGTCGGATAAAAGAACTGATTTTGAGTGAACACGGGCAAGTACAATTTATATATCCTATTATGAGAAGAAAAGTAGTCAAACATACAGAAAAATTAGATCGCATCTCTCGTCCGCGAAACTGGATCCTCACATGTGTCATCTCGCCAATGTGGGTTCATCCCTTGGCCCAGGTGGCCCAGCAACCAACACCCTCACAAAACCCTGCCATTAACTCCCATTTATGGCACCTTTCTTCTCGCCATGCAAACTCACTTTCACTCCTCCGGAACTTCTTTTGCTGACTCAATCACTTTCTTTGGTCTCCAGCCAGTCGTTTCCCAACACACTCACCGATATATATCCTTAACCACCGACTATGATCCATACTTTCCACATGACAAAACCACCTCAACGTACTTTTCATTTATTCTCTCGATTTATCCCTTTTTCTACACCAGTTACTACTCTGTAAATACGTTATCTTTCCTTCATTTTATCAATTCTCTTACACTAAAACCTCGCCCCTAAGTTGTCCATATATATTATCTGATCACATTTATACTTAAAATTCTCTAATGACTCTATATATACTGAGCGTAAGTATCATAATGTGCATTCGCGTACATATATTACATTTAATACTAGTATAAACACACCCTCACGTTAAGTAAACACTTAGGTACACTTCAAGACTTTAATCTTACTTTACTCCACAAGGATTTATTGCTCTAACTAGCCACCTTCTGCATTCATACAAACTTGACTACTACTACCTTGTCCAAGCTGATTACCTCACCATCTAGTAAACTTCACACCTGGTGTTACTTCCTCACTCTATACATCCTATATACCTTATTAATCTTTATCTACGTGTTTACTTTTAACCCTTCCTTTTACACACCCTTACCAAATCTCTTCTAACATAAATTCACTCTCATAACTCTCTTCTAGTATTCACCTCGCACTCAATTTGCTACATTATAATCATACTACATACTTACATACATATATACATACAATACTTACTTGTTACTATACTTACATATATATACATTATACTACATACATACAACATTGCATTAATAACAAAGTTCAATTTAGTGTGTCAGATGATAATATTAATTGATTAAGTTCTAGTTACTTTTGTTGCCAATGAGCTCTTATCCATATTTTAGGGTGATTCATTACTACCTGTGTGGTTTTATAGTTAGGGAAATTGAGATATATATCATGTTATTTTCCATAACCAAGTGTATTAAGATAATTATGCAAAGATTATTCTAGGCTTGATAGTCAAGCCTATATAGTTCAGCTCACGATTGAATTCCTAGCCACGTGGACTTAGGTTTCGAATCCATATGGAGAGGACTTATATTATGCTTATATAAGTGGATATTATAGTCAATAGTGAATGATATATCGATGCGGAATATAAATATTATATTATTGGCTGTGTATACTGGCCTATGTTTTGGTAAATGTATGAAAATAGGTATGTGAGACGATGGGTGAAATAAAAATTTGCGATATATATAATTACACTATATTCTCTTCTACATCATATTTTTAAGTATTGCTCCGGTTGTATATTATCTGGGTGTTACAGTTAGAGAGCAACTTGTGCTAGCAAATTTATACAGAATTTCCCTCATGTTGATCAACAGTTAATAGGACTTTCGAACTGCTCCTACTGGATTAAAATATACTCACTTTAAACCGACACTATATAGTCTCTGTATAGCTGCATCTCTCTCATCTAGCTTTATAGAAAAAATCTCTCGTACTGTATATTATTATAATTATATAAAATATGCTATAATAAAAAGTCCTATATATATATATTATATTAATAACATATATATATAATATATTATATTAATATATTAAATATATATATCATATTTTTATATATATATATATAATTATATATATAATATTATATATATACTATATATATTATAATATTAATATAATATATGTAATAAGTTATCTAACACCCACACGGAACTATATATATTATCATAGGGAGCTCGAATCCAAAAATTTCACAGGTAGCCTCTAAGATTTACATTAAAATAGTAATGTTTAACTTAAAGAAATTGAAATTTTTTATTTCTTTGCTCATTATTTTTAAACCTGACCCAGTGGTAATCGTCTTCGAATTCCAGAAACTTTTGGAGTTTATATTTAATCCCTTAATCGTTAACTTATAAACTAACCTATATACTACTAATTTACGCCCCTTAGAACAGTAGTAATAAAAATATAAAAAAAAAATTCATTTCGACCTTAGAACATTCACTATATATTTATGTATCATAGATGCACCTGTTTTAAAGATTTTATTTTTATGTGTAATTCGTGTATTGTCCTGTTACTAATTTTGTTTTTCTAATTTTTGTTTATCTAAGTTATAAGATATATATATTAATATATATATATGTATATAAATATATATATATATAGATTATATATTAATATACTATTATATATATTATTATTATTCTATTACTATATATATCATATATTCATATTATATATTTTAAGTATACTTTATATAATATATATATTATATATATATATATATAATATATTATAATATATAATTATATTATATTATAATCCTAATAATTACCTTATAAAATGTTTAGCCTTGATTTCTTATATAATTATAAAAATAATTTTAATATTTATAATTATCTTTTAAATAAAAATAGATATATTAAATTAATAATTATATATATATTAATATATATTATTAATATATATATTAGTGAAAATATTGGCATGTCCGGTAATTAAGTATCTCATTTTTTTTTATATCTGTGAGATAATAGATAATAATTAATCAATAATATTATTAATATTCAAATAAATTTTTGAATATTTTCAATACTATTACCTAAACTACTATACCTAAATAATCTCTCATTTGACAATTTGAATTACATTACTAATCTAATTTTAATTTTCAGTAGTTGGGGTTCTTAGAACATTATGTTCCATATATATATTTATATGTATCATGGTAAATGTTTATAGTGTCTGACCTTATATGCTATATATTGTCAGTATATGTAGTATTCTCCTTGGAAGGTTTTTATTGTGATGTTGCTTTATTTAATCAGTTTTTGCCTTTGTAGTGAAGTGGTTTTGGAATATAGTATTACCGATGGAGTTATATATTAGGCCTAGGTTTTTTTGGGCCCATTCTATTTATAAGATCTCTCGTATATAATCGATGGAGTGTAAATGAAGATCTTATCCCCGCCACCTGTCATAGCTGTAAAGTAGTTTAAATTGTATGTCATTATATGATGTGTGGGTTATGATAATTTTGTAGTTAGTGATGTAATGTGTGGAAGAATAATTATGCTTGGTGTTATTTTGTTCTCGTAAGAATGTGTGCTTAATGTCGTAAATGACAGAGGCGATGATTTAATGGGAAGAACAAGGATATGTACGTTTAGAAGTGGTAGAGATGTGTGGATCAAAATCTTGTACATTGAAACAAATGATTGGGATAATGAGGTAGGAGAAAGAGAAGAATAAATGTATTTAGGATTTATGGATTGCGACAGGGGTGTGTATATAAATATTGAATTTAATAGGGTAAGCTCTTATGGCAGGTGTTAGTTGTTATATATGGTGGTAGGCTTCTGATGGAATCAAAAGTAGTGTGTGACGCATTAAAGATAAATATTAGATGAATGAATAAAATAGAAAAGTTCGAAAGTGATTGGTTTAATATCAATAGCGGAGTGAGACTAGGGATTGTGCTTATGTTCTCCATTGGCGATTCCATCCTGTATATGATGGTTATGAAAGAAATTAGATTGGTAGGAGACAAGGTGATATGTTAGAATGATGGAGAATGGAAGAGAGTGGAGCGTTCCCTACCTATATATGAGGTATGATTATGGTTTTGTTTGCGGAATCTGAAGAGAGTTTGAAAGGTCTGTAGAGAGATTTGGTAGGGTGTTGGTAAAAGAGGGTTGAAAGTAAAACGTTAGTAAGAGTAAGGTTAAAATATGGTTGTAGGGAGGAAGTCCTCGGTAGATAAGTTATGTTAGATGTGTGAACAGTAGCTGGAAAAAGTGTTCGATTTTAAAAATATTTAGATTATATGTTGAATGGAAAGGAGCGGATATGCAGTATATAAGTTAGGAAAGTTTGATGTCCACTAAGTGGCTGGTGCAATTAAATCGTTGGTGGATGTAATAAGAGGTAATAAGGTGGGACTAAATCTTTACATGAGGGTATGTTGTTACCCGTTGTAATGTATAGTTATGGACTATGATATGGAATTATGAGGGTAAGATCTAAGTACATGTTGTTTCAAAGATGGACAATCTTTAGTGCATGTTTATGGTGTGAAAAAAAATGAATAAAATGAGGATGAACGTATTAGGTGAGTGTTTGGTGTGGGAGAGAAAGGTGTAAATGAGAGAATTAAATTGAAAGTACATTTAGATGGCTCTTGATCAATGTGGAAAGTATGGATGATAGTCGGTCTCGGTTTTAAAGTATAGTGGTGAGGTTTGTGGAATCGACCGGTATGGGAGAAGAAGAAAAGTGGATTAAGTCAGAAAAGAAAATGCCTGGAGGAGAGATGTGAGTTTGGCAGAGGCGAGAAGAAAGGGCATAACAGAGTGACTGGAGGAGTTTGTGAGGAGGCTTTGGTTGTAGCCACCTGCGGCAAAGATCATGACCCCAACATTGACGAGATTCTATGGTGGAGGGTCTATCGCTCGGTTTTTTTACGGTCCGTTGATGCTCTAGGTGGATTATATTCTGACTTCGAACGAGTTCTCACTATATTGTATATAAAGGGGCTGGGTAGGGACTGGCTATTCTTTTTCTACCTGCTTCACAATTCTTCTACTGTTTTTCTGTTTCCGGTACATGTTTGCGCACCCTAGTCCCAATCTTGTTTGGAGCCGAGGGGAGGTTATGAGGATGATGTTCTATTGATGAGGATGATGATGATGATGATGATGATGTATATTGATGATGATATTTTATAATAATATATAATATTATTTATATTATATTGTTATATATAATATGTATATTATATGATATATAATATATATAGTTACTTATATATATATTATATATATATATAGTATATAATATTATATATATATATGTATATATATATATATTATATTATATATATATTTTTATATATATATTATATATTTATATAATATATATTATATATTTATATATATTATAATATTATATTATATACTTATATATATATATTAGACAAGTTATATTTCATAAAAAGTATCTTTGTTAACTTGTACTTAATTACATGTACTTGTTGTACTTGTACTTGATACAATGTACTTGTATTACTTTTGTACTTTTGTACTTGTACTTGAACAATTCTAGAGTACTTGTACTTGTACTTGTACTTGAAAAAATGTACTTGAACCACGCCTGATATTATATATATATATTATATGTATATATATATATTATATGTAGGTGTATTATATATATATATATATTTATATATACTATTATATTATATATATTATATATTATTATATTATATTATATTATTATATATAATATTATTATATATTGTGGGATAAATTAGCTATATATATATATATATTATATATATTATATATATTATATATATTATATTATATATATTATATTATTATATTATAATTTATATATTAATATATATTAGTATATATATATATTATTATATATATAATATATAGATTATATATCTTATTTATTATTATATATTATTATATATATATATTATATATATATATTGTTATATTAATATATATATATTATATAATATATTTAATATATATTATAATATATATATATATATTATTTATATTATATATATATATATATATATATATATTTATATATTATATATATATATATTTAGATTTTAACATTGTTCTCAGAGACTTTTGGTACTTTTATCTTTATTAATTCTGAATAATGAATTTTACACCAGTTGTTTTCCTTAATTTTTTTCTTTAATCTTGTTAATCGAAGAAATGTTTACTGTCGCGGCTAAGTTTCATTTTTTATAATTTACGTAAGGTTTAAATACTATCCATAAATTACATCAATTATTATTTATTATTATTTTATTATTATTTATATCCCTAGTCATTAGTATAGTTTTTTTTATTATTTATTTATTTTAAGTGGCGAAACCTTTCCTTTTTATTATTATATTATTATTATTATTATATTATTATTATATTATTATTATGACTTATCATGATTATGACTAATTTATTATTATTATTCTACTTATATTTTTTTCCTTTAAAAATATAAGTGAAGCAAAAACCTCTTTGCACTGACCTAAACAAGTTATTATTGTATGTATTCTAATTTTGGTGTATGTTCCATATTTATTGTCTCTAAAGTAAGATCTCTTCTATCTCTCTTCTCTCTTTCTTCTTACTCTCTCATCACTCTTTCTTCTCTCATACTCTCTTCATTCTCTCTCTCTCTCTATCTCTCATCTTCTCTCTACTTACTTTTATTAAACTCTCTCTGACTCTATTTATTCTATTTCATTATAGTACGGTATATATGTAACATTTGTTGACTATTCTCTTTCTAAAGCTTACTCTTACAATATATGATTGTGCTCGAGAAATGTGATATCTACTTGCATTATCCTATTTATATCTTTAGCGGCATCTACGGAGCTCAATAAGAGAGCTTTAGTTAACACACAATTTTTATTGTGTGATTGTAAATAGTACTTGGTTCGTAATTGTTGGAATTACATACGTTTTATCAAATCATTCTACTTTTTCTATAGGAATCCTTACCTTTGTCCTATGCCGTATATTCTATATTTTTATTTTTGCAATCACTGTATGATACGATGTGTAATGGCTATGCTCATGATGGTTGGGTTTGCTCTAATCTTTTCAAGTAAAAAGAATTTCTGTAATTACATTTTATAGGAACATAATTTTTTGTTATTGTATTATTATAATATAATATATATTCTTATATTAATATTTTATATATATATTATAATTATATATATAATATTATATTATATATATATATTATTTTAATATATATATTTATATTATATATATATATATATATTATATATATATAATATATATATGTTATATATATATATTATTATATTATTTATAATATATATATATATTTATATATCATTAATATATAATTATATACTATATAATATATATATTATTATATATATATTAAATATTAATATATAATTTTTATTATATATAT
>JABUQX010102068.1:15000-17500 GCA_015478945.1 Trachelipus rathkii | reverse complement strand
TTCCCTCCCTAAATCTCCTTGTTCTTCCCCCATTCTCCCCTCCGTTAAACCTCTCACTCTCTCAATCAGTATTCTCCCATACACTTTCCCTACCACACTTAAAAGACATATACCTCTATAATTGCCACATTCCATCCTATCCCCCTTCCCCTTATACAGGGGAACCAAACAACCATCCTCCCAATCCTGTGGTACCTCACCACTCCTCCAACATATATTAAATAACCTATACAACCATTCCTCCACCCCTATACCTCCCTTCTGCAACATTTCCATTCTCACACCATCCAGACCTGCGGACTTCCTTTTTTTCCTTTATTCAAGGCCCTAATAATTTCCTCCATTTGTATCTCATCCTCCCCCTCCCCCCCATTCATTCCCCAACCTCACCTCTTGCAAATCTTCCTCCCATTTTTTTCCCCCCCCCCCCCTCCCCCACCCACTTCATTCAATAGTCCACTAAAATACTCCCCCCACCTCTTCCTCACCCTATCCTCTCCTCCTATCCAATCCCCATCTTCTCCCTTAATCCTCTCCCCCAACCCCTCCTTCCTCTTCCTTTTTTTATTAACCTCTTTCCAGAACATCTTACTTCCCGATTCAAAATTTTTCGTCACTTTTCTACACCATTCATCTTTTGCTCTTCTCTTCGTCCTCTCCACCGCCCTCTTTGCTTCCACTCTTACCCTTCTATATTCCTCCCAGCTTTCCCTTCTCCTATTCCCCAACCATTTCACATACGCCTCCTTTTTCCTTTTCACCACCTTCACCTCCTCACTCCACCATTCACTCCCTTTCCTTCTGCTTGCACCCACCCTTTTTACTCCACATACCCTTCTAGCCTCGTTCACATACTGCCTCTTAAATCTCGATCCACTCCCTCCACCTCCCCAAATTCCATGTCCCTCTCAACGTCTCCACCTATTCCTCCATACCTCTCCTAACTCCTCTTACACCACTACTCCTCAATTTTTCCACCTAGCACTTCTACTCTCCTTTTTTTTCCCCTTTCCCTAACCATCACCTCTCCTCCCACCCTTATCCTAGCAACCACCAAATAGTGATCCGATATCCCCTCCCCGCCCCTCTAAATACATTTACATCTAGCAATCTGCCTCTATCCTTCCCATTTACACACACATAATCCAGTACCGCCCTCCCCCCGTTATCTCACTCTTCCATGTATACTTATGATTCTCACTCTTTTTGAACCAAGTATTCCCCACTATCGTTCTTCTTTCAACACACAACTCTAACAGACTTTCTCCATTAACATTCCTCTCCCACCCCAAATGGTCCTATTATTCTTCCCACCCCCTCCCTTCCCACTCCATTCAAATCTCCCAATAGACAAATTTTATCATTTACCCAAACTTTCCAACACCACTCAACTCATACTCCAGAAATCTTTCGTCTCTCCTCCTCCTCCCTCGCTCCATCACTGGTGGCATATGCGTATATAAAAACCCCACATTTCACCCCAAATTTCACTTTCACCCACATTATCCTCGAACTCACCTGACCACAAACCTACCTTATCCCACACCCTTTCCTATAAACTATTCCCACCCCTTCTCGCCCATCACTCTCTCCTTCACCCTGTGATATCACACCCTGTATTTTCAAAGTCCACCTCCTCTTTCCCTTCAAACTTAGTTTCAGTATCCCCGCACATCCAACCTTTTTCTTCGAAACTTTAACCCCACTTCCTTCCCTCTTCAAATCCTCGTTTACCCCCCTCACATTCATACATCCCACCCTAATTACCTCTCTCTTCCCCATCTTTTCCCTTCTTTATTATATACTCACTCAGGCTGCACGTTTTATGGGACTCCCCCCCTTAGGCACCTCCCAACACCTAAGGCCACCACCCCGCTCCCCAAATTTACCCCCAACAACAACAATAACAATAAGAAGTTAAAACGATAATATAAAATAAAAGGTTAAAACCCACACTCTATAATTTATATTTACTCCTACACCCCCACCCCCTCCCCTCTTCCCTCCCTCTCCCTCTCCTTTCTTTCTCTTAAAATTTACACCCGTTAAAAACTTTATTTTTCTATTAAAATCTTTATTCAATCATTTAAAATTCCTTAAAATCACCTATATTTATAAATATATATTTTATTAAAATATTAAAACACGAAAATAATTAATAAATACGAATGACAATACAAAATAAAAAATAAAATAATAAAATAATATGAGAAATATAAACTATAAATATGCGTTTTATTTAATCCTAATTAATAATCCTATATCTAACCTATTTTTAAGATATATGCAATAGCTATTTCCCTACACCGACAAATATATTTTTCTTTTTATGTCAATAATATATACAATTCACTATTCCGGATATTTACTTTAGTTTATGATATTGGAATAATACTTTCTTTATTTTTAAGTTTCCAGCCAAAAGTCCGTGCTTCGGTTCCAATGTGAACTGGTAATTCTTATTTCCAGAAAGCGTGTACTTTGCCGTAACACTTTTTCC
>JABUQX010102068.1:0-5000 GCA_015478945.1 Trachelipus rathkii | reverse complement strand
GTGTGCCCTAGGGATCGTGCCTGGGACCTTTATTTTTCATAATATATTAATGATCTCGTGAGAATTATTTCTCAGTGTAAATCTGTCATTATATGCAGATGACACAGTTATATACTTTTCGGGCAGAGATTTGGATTATATTCAGAATGTTATCAATGACGAGCTACAAAAAATTTTCAGATGGACCTGCGCTAATAAATTGTCTTTGAATTTGGTAAAAACGAAAGGTATGACCTTACTCTCTCCTAATGTAAGAGCTAACCTTCATTTAAATGGTACTGAAATAGATATTGTAAAATCTATCAAATATCTAGGCATAATTTTACAACATAATTTAAAATTTGATGAAAATATATCACTACTGTGTAAGAAAATTAATAGAAACAATGGTATTCTATTTGCACTGAGAAATTTAGTTTCATCCAAGGTTTTGACTACTCTTTACTATTCCTTTATTTATCCATTCTTGAACCTACACTTGTTGGCTTGGAGTGGATCAAATGATAGTGCCTTGAGACCAATTATTGTTGCACAGAATAACGTGCTGAGAAATATTAGCTCAAATGATATTGTACATACAGCTGAAATGTTTGTAGAGCAAGGTATCATGCCTCTTCGTAATTTGTACAAGTTTAAGCTTGGCCTCTTCATGCATTCTAATTTGCTGAATGAGAGCGCACTTTTTTATAATTATTTGGACAGCCTAAATTGGCCACACAATTATAATACTCGTAATTTGAATCTTTTGAGGCATCCTTTCTCTAGGACTATGGCTAATCAAAATTTCTGTATTAATAAAGGCATTTTTTGTGGGACTCTTTGCCACGTCATCTTAGAGAAAATACAAATACTGCAGGCTTTAAGAAATTGCTACTGGAATTTATTGGCTTTTAAGTGACTTTGATTATAACACGGATTATTATTTACTATATTTTGTTTACTCTCCTATGTGAGGCATATTCAATTGTAACTCATTGTACTTGTTGTTAATTGAATTTGTAAAGCTTTGCTTTTATATTCTAACTTAATAAATGGTATATGGTATTATTATTATTATTATTATTATATTATTATTATTTATTAATTATTATTATTATTATTATTATTATTATTATTATTATATTATTATTATTATTATTATTATTATTATTTATTATTATTATTATTATTATTATTATTATTATTATTATTATTATTATTATTATTATTATTATTATTATTATTATTATTATTATTATTATTATTATTATTATTTATTATTATTTTATTATTATTATTATTATTATTATTATTATTAATTATTATTTTATTATTATTATTATTATTTTATTATTATTATTATTATTATATTATTATTATTATTATTTATATTATTTTTATAATTATTATCATTTATTATTATTATTATTATTATTATTATTATTATTATTATTATTATTATTATTATTATTATTATTATTATTATTATTATTATTATTATTATTATTATTATTATTATTATTATTATTTATTATTATTATTATTATTATTATTTATTATTATTTATTATTATTATTATTATTATTAATTATTATTATTTTATTATTATTATTTTATTATTATTTATTATTAATCGATCATAAAAAGTAGACATTACAGAAATCCATCTTATAATTTTTTTTTCTCTTCCTTAAGAATAATCGATCTTAAAGCTTTAGAATCTCATCTCTTATTATTATATAAGTAATAAATTAATGAAAGGCTTACAGTAAAACTAGCTATTAAAATATTAAATCATCTAATAAAGAATTTGATAAAACCCTTTCATTATTAATAATTAATTTTAGAAATAGATTCTACAATCTTTTAAAAGATATCGTCTAATTATGGGAAATTAGATTAGTTATCGCTTAATATTAGATAATAAATTGTTGAATGTTTTATTATTTTTAAATTTATTTATTCTTCCTTGTTTATTATATTTCAATTTACTGTTTTTATATATATATATATATATATATATATATATATATATATATATATATATATATATATATATATATATATATATATATATATAATATATATATTATATATATATATATATATAATATAATAATAGTATATATATATATATACTGAAAACTTTTAACTTAATACGTTTAAACTGCCTATATTATTGTAGGTAGAATACCCTTGGCATGTATAATATTTTTATTAATTATATTATTTATAAAATTTTTCTTTTCACAAAATTAAAATTTCTTTAAATCAACTTTAATTTATTTATAAAATATACACAAAATAATTTAGCTTTCGCCTTACATCATTATCGTAAGGCCTCCTCAGAATCTAAACAAAGGAATATTTTAATGAATACATAATAAAATTTTTAATTTTAAAAAGTTGTTTTGTATTTCTTAACTGTCCTTCTTCTTGACGTTTCCCAAAATGTTCGAAGTAAGTAATATAGAACTCTGAATATCATCCAGTCTTATGTCTCCAGGAATCCTGTTGAAGTTCTTTGAATTATACATGATTACTGACTCTAATATTTTTCTTTTCTTGGTATGATTACAAAATAAAATGGGAGCCGCTTCTTTTATATTGATTTTATGGTTATGTTCGGACCGATGAGCGGTTAAAGCAGAATTAGTGGATCGATTAATTAATCTGATTTATTGCTGATAAATTTCTTCTATGATGTCATTAGTTTTTCACACTATGTAGATATCTTGCAATCATGACAGGGAATCTTGTAAATGCAATGGGTATTATGTAATTTGGATTTTGGGGGCTTAAAAATATATATATATATATATATAATTTTATTATTCTATATATATATATATATATATATATATATATATCTATATATATATATATATATATAATATTTTCTATCAAAATATATATATCTATATATTTATTATATAATATATATATATATATATATATATATATATATATATATATATATAATTTGCTTATCTTATTTACCTAGCTTGAAAGATAGGAATCTAAATTTTTCTTTTTACTGTTCGATTTTTTTACATTTACTATTATTTATTGTTATATTAACTGAATCTTAGTTACTCATTGACATCTATGAGAAAATTATATTAATTATAACACTTTTTTTTATGAGGACTATTTTTTTATAATCTATGCTCGTTTTTTGTAATTTCCATATTTTTTATTAATTCAGACGTCCGCCATCTTAGCTACTCAAAATTATTGCTGAGGCAATATTTAATTGGAGCCATTTGTACAGTATTTCTATTTCATGATCTTTTAGCATAAAAACCGTAAGAAATCACCTTTAATGTAATGTAATTTAAGAAATTCTAAATTTAGTTACTATATGCTTGTAATTTAGTTCTATTTTTTTAAATCAGAATATACATATATATTTCATACAAACAATTTTTTTCATTCAGTTACCCTTAAATTATAAAAAAAAAAGTTTATCATAAGTTAATTTTACGTATTTTTATTTTTCTTAAGCTTTAACATTATTAGTTAAAGTTTATGTTAAATATATTTGTCCATCGGCTGAACTACTTCAAACAGGATATATGGGAAGGTTCCGAAATTGCAAGTCAGCAGCTTTGGCTGGGAACTTTGGTCGCCTTCCCTTTAGTCTACAATGGAAACAAAGAGAGTCTATCTCTCCTTTACAAATCTCCAGTTCTACTTAGATTAGCTTCAGAGCTATCAAAAATTCTACTTTTGAAATAAACGTCTATTGCAATCTCGGTATATTAGTCTACTGATTAAACAGTTTCATAGTCTACTGCGAATACAGAGTCTACTTTGATTCCGCTAGGTCTACTTAGTGTACACTATGAGAAGTCTACTTCTGAAGTGCAGTCCACTTCAAACTAGTTTACTAGTTATCCCCACCCGTAGTCTACTGTGAATACAGAGAGTTTACTCTCCTTAAACCGCTAAAGTTCTACTTAGTGTTAAACTACTCAGAAGACTACTTCTGAGTGCAGTCTACTGCAAACTAGTCCTACTAGTTTATTTTAATTCATAGTCCTCTGTGAATATAGGTCTCACTCTCTTCTTAAAGTAAGTCTACTTATGGGCTTGAACTACTAGAAAGTCTACTTCTAGATTGCAGTCTGCTGTAAGTTCATACTGACTAATCTACTGGTCGGTGTAAGGTCTGTCTACAGATCTCTCACGTAAATATATTTTTCATCATTTTAGTTTGCCCATTGCATTTATTACCTTAATCTTAAACCCCATTATTTTTACGAATTCACACACATTCTCCGAAGATAAATTTAGTCTTAAGCCGTCTACCATAATTGGCTATTTTTGAACTCGATTAACATAACTATTTTAAAATTCCTTTATCATATATCCTGTCACATAATTTTTAATTAACTAGCTAATCTCATGGAAGAGTCTTGAGTGAGACTTTATAAATAATTTATATATATTTATATATATATAGTATATACTATATATATATATATATATATATATATATATATATATATATTATATATATATATATTATATATATATATATATATATATATATTATATATATATATAATATATTATTATATATATATTATACATGCATGTTGCATTTGCATTTACAATATTTACAAAGAAATATTAAGCCTTAAAAGGCTAACCCAAGAGAGACCTTTTCAAGACAAAAGTAAAAATATATATATGCATTTATAAGCCATGAGAAATCGCAAGAAAAGAAAACATCTTTCTTCCTTATACCCTTTCTTACTCCTTCTCACACTCTTCATTTTCTTCTCTACTTTTTACTTGCCCGCTATTTCTTATCTGCTCTCCCCAAGAGAGAAGAAAGGAAAACAAGGAGAAGAGGAACAGTACTGTAGAATCAGATGTATACGAAACCAGTGGAAAAAAGACCAATAGAAATGGCGGTGAGTGGAAATGGAATAATCGTCAGAGAAGAGAGAGAGAGAGAGAGAGAGAGAGAGAGAGAAGAGAGAGAGAGAGAGAGACGAGAGAGAAGAAGA
>JABUQX010102067.1:47500-51674 GCA_015478945.1 Trachelipus rathkii | reverse complement strand
ACCATCTTCTCCTCAAGACTGAGGTGGCGTGCTAACATGCAATCGGAAGTAGAAAATAATAGAAGAATATGAAGCAAGTAGAAAAGAAAGCCCAGCCTTACCGCCCCCTTTATGACAATTAGTCAGAAAAATCCACCCTAGAGCTTCACGGTACCCCGATGGTCCCTCAACTATGACATCTCGTCAATGTGGGGTTCATTCCTTGGCCCAGGTGGGCTACAACCATACCTCCTCATAAAACCCCGCCATTCACTCCTGTTATGCACCTTTCTTCTCGCCTCTGCCCACATTTCTCTCCTCCAGGCATTCCTTTTCTGACTCATTCCACTTTTTCTTCTGTCTCCTATCCGGTCGATTCCCAACACACTCACCACTATACATCAGTTTAACCGACCGACTATCATCCATTCTTTCCACATCACCAAACCATCTCAACGTACTTTCATTTATTCTCTCATTTACCCCATTCTCCACACCAAACATCTCTCTAATCCGTTCATTCCTCATTTTATCATTTCTTTTTCACACCTAGCACGCCACTAAGATTGTCCATCTGAACACACGTACTATAGATCTATACCCTTTATTCCAGACCATATTCATGTATATATATATATATATATATATATATATATATATCAGGGGCGTAGCCAGGGGGGGGCTGAGGGGGCTGCAGCCCCCCCCGAAATTTTCGACAGTGAAATTTTTTCAGCAGAAAACAAACTACAAACATATATATATATATATATATATATATATATATATATATATATATATATATAGAAAAATAATCTATAAATCTTTATATTTATCTTATATATATATATATATATATATATATATATATATATATATATATATATATATATATATATATATATATATATATATATATATATATATATATATATATATATATATATATATATATATATATATATATATATATATATATATATATATATATATATATATTATATTATATATATATATATATATATATATTTATCAATATATTTTAAAAATAAAAATATATATATATATATATATATATATATATATATATATATATATATATATATATATATATATATATATATATATATATATATATATAAGATAATATTGAAGCTCTTATTCAGAAAAAAAATCGAAAGCATAGACAAACAACTGGACACTCAAAATAAGAAAAATGTGAAGAAAATAGAGAAAACTTGTACCAATAATTGAAACTATACGTTTATGTGGCCAGCAAGGTCTTGCATTAAGGGGCTGACTCTGGACGTATTGAATTATCAACTCCAGCTGAAAATGACGGAAATTTTATAAGCCTTCTTAGGTTTCGAGCAAATGGAGGTGACCAGGTTTTGAAGAACCACTTACTTCTATCGTCCAAAAATTCAATGTATACGAGTCCGATGATATAGAATGAAATCATACAGTCATTTAGTCAGCTTATACAAAGAAAAATAGTGGAAGAAGTTAATAAAAACAAATTTTCAGCATTAGCTGATGAAACAACGGATATTTTCCAAACAGAACAGTTTTCACTTTGTGTAAGGTACGCAATTGGTGGTGATGGAGGTGATACTCCTTTTACTTTAAGAGAGGATTTTTTATCATTTGTTCCGGTTTATGATATCTCAGGGAAAGCATTGGCAAATGTAACTCGGCTATCTTTTGGTTTAAAACTCGAAAATTTAAGAGGCCAAGGATATGATAGAGCCTCTTCCATGACAGGCGAATTCTGAGGAGTGCAATCTGTTAATCGGAATGAGTATCCTAAAGCTCTATACACACATTGTGTAGCACATTGTTTAAATTTATGTCTCTCAGCAATTCTAAATGTCTTAGGATTCATCTCTGAAATATGCACTTTTTTCGATCGAGTCCGAAGCCCACAAAACTTTTGGAAGATAAAATAAAAGAGTTTTCTAGTAACCAAAATAACAAGAGGATCAAAAAGATGTGCGAGACCAGATGGTGTGAACGGCATGAAGCGGTTTTCCTTTTTAAAGGGACTCTTGAGCCAATACTTGCGTCATTGGAAGAAATAAAAGAATGGCCTGGTGAATTATCACAGAAAGCTACTTCGTTGTTAAATTCAATCAGTAATTTGAATTTTATAATAACATTATTCGCTTTAAGTAAATTTCTTGGAATAACCTACATCTTGTCAAAACAGTTACAGAGTGTCCATTTGGACATTGTCAGTGCAATAAACTTAGTGAAAGACATTATTCAACTTCTCGAAAAAGATAGACAAAATGAAGACACAGAGTTTAAAACCATATTCACACAATCTAAATTATATAACAATTCCAAGAACTACGAAGTTCCAGAAACATCGTTGTAATGTGCCTACATCAGATCCCGAATCATATTACCGCATCTCAGTTTTTATTCCGCTTATTGATGATCTGATTTTTTTCGTTGACTGATCGATTTCTCTCGCATGAAACCACTATCATTTCACTTCAGTATATTTTACCAGAAAGTGCAATGTACCTTATAAGCATAAAGACGACCTTCCAGACCCTCACGAGGATACACTAAAAGGAGAGTGGTGTCTCTGGCAGAGTAAATGGCTGCTAGAAAAATGAAAAACCAAAAACTGGGATCGGTGCTTTGGCTAAGTGTGACAAGAGGAGGCAACATTGCTACTCTCCTGAATATCTTAGCAGTATTGCCTGTATCCGCCGCGCAATAGTAGAAAGAACCTTTTCGATATTAAATGTCTGAAACGTATTTACGGAATAGTGTTGAAGAGGATCGATTACAGCACAGAAGTCAGCAATGAAAATATTTTGAATCACCTCAGTCAAAAAGCAAGGAAACTGAAATTGACCTTATAAACGATGGTAAGTTCTTATGACAATATATATATATATATATATATATATATATATATATATATATATATATATATATATATATATATATATATATATATATATATATATATATATATATATATATATATATATTTTTGTTATTATTTTTATTATTTTTATAAATTTTTTTTTTGTCTGTATATATATATATATATATATATATATATATATATATATATACATATATTTATATATAAATATATATATATATATATATATATATATATATATATATATATATATATATATATATATATATATATATATATATATATATATATATATATATATATATATATATATATATATATAATTTAACTTCATTTGAAATGTAACCACTTGCGAAAGTCGCAGCCCCCCCGAAAAAAATTCCTGGCTACGGGCCTGCCTAATGTAAGACCCTAGCGCACTCAAGACTTAGTCCCTTTACATCCACCAACGATTTAACTGCACCAGCCACCTTAGTGCCATTCACAATTTTCCTACTACACTCTGCATCATCCGCTCCCTTTTCATTCAACATATATCCTAAATATTTAAATTCAGACACTTTTTCCAGCTGCTCACCATCTAACATAACTTCACACCGAGGACTTTCCTCACTCACAACCATAACCTTACTCTTATCTACGTTTACTTTCAAACCCCTCCTTTTACACACCCTACCAAATCTCTACCAGTCCTCTCAAACTCTCTTCAGATTCGCCACACAAAACCAAATCATCCTCATTTAATAGGTTAGGGAATCCTCCACTCTCTTCTATTCTCCATCATTTTAACACTATCCCTTGTCACCCCTACCTCTAATTCTTTCATAACTTCATCCATATACAGATTGGATCGCCAAGGAGACATAGCACATCCCTGTCTCACTCCGCTATTAATATTAAACCAATCACTTTCGACTCTATTTATTTTTACACACGCTTCACTATCGTCATACATACTTTTGATTCTATTCAGAGGCTTACCACCAACACCATATATCAATAGCACCTGCCATAGAGCTTCCCTATTAATCCTATTATATGCCTGTTGCAAATCCCTAAATCCTAAATACAATTTATTCTTCTCCTCCCTCATTATCTCAATCATTTGTTTCAATGTTCAAATTTGATCCACACATCATCTACCACCTCTAAACGCACCTTGTTCTTCCCCAAATCAGTTCTTTAGTCATTCGACGCACTCTTTCGACGAAAATACCAGCATATATCATCCCTACAACACTCAATAAACTAACTACCCTATAATACATACAGTTACCTTATCCCCTTTAC
>JABUQX010102067.1:0-42500 GCA_015478945.1 Trachelipus rathkii | reverse complement strand
GGTGACAGAACAAACAAGATTTGCATGATACAAACCCATGTTAAGAATTTTGATGTCCAACATCAAAATTTTTAATAATATATATATATATATATATATATATACAGAGGTGGGCACGATCCGTTACTCCGTTACTAACGGAACTAGTTTTTTGAGTAACGGAGTAACGGACTCGTTACTTTTTCTTTCATGTAACACACCGAATAAGTTCCGTTATTTTTCCTCCGTTATTTTTTAGTCCGTAACAATTTTTGCGACTTTCTTGGAATGTTGATAGCCAATTGACCACCCCATCAAGATAAAAATTTTTTTTAAATATATATATATATATATATATATATATATATATATATATATATATATATATATATATATATATATATATATATATAGTATATATATATATATATATATATATATATATATATATATATATATATATATATATATATATATATGTTATCGGTATATATATATATATATATATATATATATATAGTAAGCATACTCATAGGAACGAATCAGTAGAAATTCTTTAATGTTTCATGAAACATGAGCGCTATCCGTGGAGTCAGTACAACGCCACCAAGATGACTCATTTCCTCTCTCTCTCTATATATATATATATATATATATATATATATATTTGTGTTGCACCCGATACCAAAATTTGAGGCCGATCCCTGATAAATGATACAAAGTACGCTATTTTTTTATTAATGATACCGATAATTCGATACCAAAATTTTTGCCGATACCCGATACCGATACCGATACTTTTATCCCTATATGGCCTAATATATATGAGTAGTATATATATATATATATATATATATATATATATATATATATATATATATATATTAGTGATGGTATAACATCCGCACTCTTCAAGGAGCATCCAGCACATTACAAAGACATCCGTTTACACTTTCTTTTACACTTTGCTTCTACACTTTACTTTTACATTTTACAAAGAATTTTATAATAAAAATACTTAAGATGAATCTCAACGCAAATTTAAATGAGAGACATGGGACTCAACTGTGTAATGATGACTCATGATCTCACATCATGAAGTTCATAATAATTTGAGTCAACAGAGTCACATGAGATTATTGATGCCAAAAAAATCAGCGCCTCTACAGCTTCTGTCTCCGATGTAATACCATTAATCTCAACGCTAAGGAAGAATTTTGAACCATCTTCAAATGAAAATGATGACGGTTTAAAAGAATGAAAGATGTCATAAAACTAGAGCTAAAACGCTTTAGTTCTGTGGAAATTAATGACCTTCATACTATTGCAATTTACTTAGATCCCCGTTATAAAGGCAAGTTTTTTTTTAACACAATATTAGAACAAGTTAAATCATCACCTTGTGTTGCAGTTGAAAAACTTCAATCCGAATAGTCCATTAATTCGCCTCCCATTAAAAGGAAATAAACGCAAATCTACAGAACCAACATCTTCTACAAAATCAATAACAGATTCACGGAAGAATTTCTACAGTCCAGTAGTAATGAAGAAACACACGCATTACCGAAAGATAGTGCAAATGATTAAAAACATCACCAAGAAAACGACTAGATACCATCACAGGAAAGTTGCCAAAATGTTTTTACCCACGCTACCCACTTGCAAGGAAATATTTGGCCTGTCCTCCGACTAGTGTTCCAAGTGAGAGAGAATTTAGCAATGCTGGGCTAATATATGATGAAACGAGAAACTGACTCTCAGCAGAAAAGGCGAAATTGATGTTTCTCAAGCACAACCTTCCTATATTTTAATTTCAATACTAGTAAAGTATATAATCCTTGTAAAATCTCTTCATTAAGGTCGGGGGATGGGGAAAGAGGTCGGTGGGGGTGCATTTGAGTTGGGTTCCGTCTCGCACCCTGGTAACAATTATATTAATAGATTGTGGTAAAACTGAAATATATATATATATATATATATATATATATATATATATATATATATATATATATATATATATATATTATGTTATTATATATATATATATATATATATATATATATATATATATTATATATATATATATATATTTATATATATATATATATATATATATATATATATATATATATATATATATATATATATATATATATATATATATATATATATATATATATATATATATATATATATATATATATATATATATATATATATATATATATATATATATATATCAGACACGTCATCCGCTGGATGTTAAATCAAAGATCATCCGCATCCGCGGATGCGAAAAAAGTGACATCTGATGCATCACTAATATATATATATATATATATATATATATATATATATATATATATATATATATATATATATATATATATATATATATATATATATATATATATATATATATATATATGATATATATATATATATATATATATATATATATATATATATCATCGCAGCACTGGTTAACGAAATCATACTGTTCTCTACACTGCGGCGGTGCCCAGGCCGTAGCTCGCGAGGAACGTGTTGCTCGCGCATTAAGATTCATCACGTTTATTAAAAATAAAATAGTGTTAAAAATTATATATATCAGCGGCGACTCCAGTAACTTTACTACTCGGGCTCCTCTCTCTCTCTCTCTCTCTCTCTCTCTCTCTCTCTCTCTCTCTCTATATATATATATATATATATATATATATATATATATATATATATATATATATATATATATACTATTTTTATATATATATAGTATATATCACTATATATATATATATATATATATATATATATATATATACGCTTAAAATAAACTTTAAAATAAATAAAGTAGTCTCTTCTTATTTATACTTAAAGAGAATACAACATCAAAAGGTAACTTAGAGATCCAAAAGGCAACAATTTTATAGGCTAGATTCTCACGCATACAATCTCCGCTATTCGATTTGAGCACGAACAGTCACCTTTTTTAATGGATTGAAAAATAGCATTATTTAATAGCGATGATTCTTACACTCTTTGCTTCAATTTTACATAATCTTTTATATTTATTATGTAATATTTTCATTCATTTGACCCATTTTCACAATAAATAAGAGAATTTTATCGTAGCATTATGATATTTGTAAGTATCGATCCTTGATATTTTTAACATGCAAAAAACACGAGCAGCACGAGTATATGAGTCTTTTATATATATATATATATATATATATATATATATATATATATATATATATATATATATATATATATATATATATATATATATATATAAAGCCGTTTTCGTTTTTGTATCTGGGCTTACGAAACGTAAGAAATGCTCGAGGCTATGCCTGTTTGTCAAACTTTCCTAAAAATTGTAAGAAAATGCCTTAACGAAGGAATTTCAATTCTGTAAGGTTGCTATTCCCATGCTAGCCGAATTTAAGCACGTTCTTACGAAAAATGTGTAAACAAACAAGATGGCGGCGTGGTAGGCCCCTGCCTGAATTGATGAATTTTCATTCAATATAATCGCTTAAATCTAATTTCTTCCAAATGAATTCATCACAAATAGTTGATCAATTATCTGTAATATAAACCATTTGTTATTTTTTTAGTTTGCTTATTCCAAAACCACGTACTCTATCACAATAGCTGATTCCAATTGTTTAAAAACAAAGTAAGCCTTGCACGAAATCGGGTCGTTTAAACAGAAAATTCGTGCTAAAACTGGATGAGCATTTCTTATCGAGCGTAAGCACAAATGACAAAAACGAAAACGGTCTAAATTAAAAGCAACAGAAAGACTCAAATTCAGCCCTATCGCAAACGCCTTATTATTATAATATGATTAAAGGAGATATAATCAGCAACAGTTCAAGTAAAGTATTTGTATTTGCTAATTTACTTATCGCAATCCCACTAATACATTACTTGGGACTAATTTCTTTATTTCTATCTCCTTTAATCATAAAATTGCGGGTCTAAGGTCCCGCATACACAAGCCTTTGTTATTTGTTCTGATTGAAAGTTTTTCCATGAAGAAATAACCTTTCTCCGTAAATTTTCTGGCTTTAGCCTTTATCCCTCTAACCTTTTTGATAAAATTGTTTACTTGTTTCTCGAAAACACTTTTTGCCCTAAAACTATAGCATATGATGTTCCTAAACTTCCTGTTTATGCTCGGATTCACTGCATTGGACCCCTTTCCAATGTTCTTCCCTTTCAGATTAAACATTTTAACAAAAACTTTCCACACTGCAAGTTTCTTATATCTTTTATTAAAAACAACTCAATTGGAAGTTTCTTTAAGATTAAAGAAAGCATCTCCATGAACTTGAGGTCACATATCGTTTACAAATACATGTGTCGACTGTAACGTCAACTATGTAGGTCAAACTTTCCTATATCTAAAGATACGCGAGCCTTCAAAAACATAGGCATTTCTTTTCGAACTAACTCCCCATCTCTCAACCAGAGAATTTATCTGTCAGAGATCACTATGACCTCAATATCCTATACCTCTTCAAAAATTCTCATTTTTCAAAATGCTTCTACAGATGAAGAACTTAAAAATTTGGAATCTTTATATATAAAAACACTTAAACCTACACTTAACATCCATAGGATTTCTTTGATCCTGAACTAATTGCCTGAATTTCGTGCAAAAACGAACACGATTTCTTATGAGGTTTACTTTTGTTTTGCAAACAACTGGAATCAGCTGCTGTGATGGAGCCCGTCGATTTCGGATAAACAGAAATAAATAAAAAATGGTTTATATTGCCAAAAATTGATCAACTATTGTGATGGAGTTTATCGATTTGGAAGAAATTAGATTTAAAGCTGATTTTATTGAATGAAATATTCATCAATTCAAAACAATGACTGCGTGGTAGGCCCTACCACGCCGTCATTTTTTTGTTTACACATTTTCGTAAGAACGTGCTAAATTCAGCAATCACAGGAAATAGCAACTTTATAGAATTAAGGAAATTCCTTACGTGTGGTAAGCATTTCTTACGATTTTGCGCTAAGTTTAACAAAAACGAACGCAAACTCGAGCATTTCTTACGTTTCTGGTAGCTAACAAATGCAAAAACGAAAACTCCTATTAACATACAGTAGGTCAGATAGATACGAAAATTATTATAAAAAAAAGTGTATATATATATATATATATATATATATATATATATATATATATATATATATATATATATATATATATAAAAAAAATATAAATAGAAATATATGACATATATATATATATATATATATATATATATATATATATTAAAAGCAAAATTAGAAAAAGAAGAAATTCGAAACTTTAATTTCTAGAAAGGTTAAAGCTCGTTTCTCGAAGTCATCGAGTCATTGAAGAAAATTTTTAAATTCTCTTTGTCTGATAGCAAGGGGCTGAAAACCCCCTTCTATCAAATCTTGCTTTTCGTGAATGGTGTTGATAAGTTCAAAACCTTTCAACTACCAACACCACTCTGCAGCAATGCGGGACATGGGTTAATTTTGATGAGTAGTATATATATATATATATATATATATATATATATATATATATATATATATATATATATATATATATATATCGAATCAATTTAAAGACGAAAATGTGTGGTATCGTTGGCGGTATCGCAAAATTTTACCGATACCTCCTCAAAATTCCCGATAATCAGATACTACTGATATCGGCTACCGATACCATGGTATCGGTGCATCACTAATATATATATATATATATATATAGTATATATATATATATATTTATATATATATATATATATATATTATATATATATATATAGCATATAGAAAGTCAGTTTTATGATTTGTTAACGCAACATTCTAGGTAGATCGGGCAAGATATCGTTGCTCTTCGGAATCTCTCGGCCTCTAGGTGGACGATTTTGGGTGGGGACTTCATTTCTCTGTCCCTTACATCGCCTCGAACCCTTTGAAAACAAATATTTCCATTAGGGGCTCGAGCTGATGGGGAACAGAGGGGGACTAAGTCCCCCGTCGTCCACCTAGAGGTCGAGAGACTCGATTGCCAACTGATATCTATGCCGTTTACCTAGGGTGTTCAAGGTTTTAAATTATAAAAACGACTTTACATACGTACGTATATATATATATATATATATATATATATATATATATATATATATATATATATATATATATATATATATATATATATATATATATATATATATATATATATTGAGAAAAAGAGGGGGAGGAGAAAAATAAATTATATTTTGATTTTATGGATTTGATAGGGTTAATTGGGAAGGTCTATGGCAGGTGTTATTGATATATGGTGTTAGTGGTAAGCTTCTGAATGGAATCAAAAGTATATATGACGATAGTGAAATGTGTGTAAGAATATATGGAGTTGAAAGTGACTGTTTTAATATTAATAGCGGAGTGAGGCAGGGATCTGCTATGTCTTCTTGGTTTTCAATTTGTATATGGATGGGGTTATGAAAGAATTAGGGGTGGGATCACAGGGGATGGTGTTAGAATCAGGGCTGTGGAATCGTTTCAAAATTTTCCGACTCCGACTCCGACTCCACCCTCTTTAAAATTTCCAACTCCGACTCTCTTCAAAATTACCGACTACCCGACTCCGCGACTCTGACTCCACAATCTTGGTTAGAATGATGGAGAATGGAGGAGAGGGGAGGGTGCCCTACCTATTATATGCGGATGATTTGGTTTTGTGTGGAGAATCTGAGAGAGTTTGAGATCATTGGTAGAGAGATTTGGCAGGATATGTAAAAGGAGATGTTTGAAGGTAAACGTAGTTAAGAGTAAGGTTATGGTTGGGAGTGAGGACAGTCTTCGATGTGAAGTTATGTTAGATGGTGAGCAGCTGGAACAAGTGTCTGAGTTTAAATATTTAGTATATATTTTGTATGAAAAAGGAACGGATGATGAATGGTAGGTGGATGTAAAGAGACTAAGTCTTGAGTGCGCTAGGGTCTTACATGAGGGTATGTTTTTTAATAATAATGATAATGTTGAAATTTGATATACAGAAACCAATAAATTACCTAAGATACCGTAATTAATGTCATATTGAAAGCTAAAGTAACGGAGTAACGGCACTTCGTTACTTTTCCTTTCAAAGAAACGGAATAACGATAACGGAACTACTTTTTCTGAGTAACGGAGTAACGATAACGGAACTACTTTTTTGAGTAACGATGCCCACCTCTGTATATATATATATATATATATATATATATATATATATATATATATATATATATATATATATATATATATTATATATATATATATATATATATATATATATATATAGCTGTATGTGTCAAGTATATATATATATATATATATATATATATATATATATATATATATATATATATATATATGGTAATTGTTACCCAGAGGGTTGTCACCCCCGATTTTTATTAACACTTTGACTGCCATGTCGCACATATATGTGCGATCGTGATATTTCATTTGCGGCCTCGTCGCACATATTTGTGCGACACAGTGACTTCGTTTGAGGCCTCGTCGCACAAATCTGTGAGACAATACATGCAATTATATATGCTCAAAAGATAGCGTGGCCGCTGAGGAAACTTTTGGTATAAGTCTCGTGGCCGTCGGTGTTACAGTTCTAGTTTTACCTTACGTTTAGTTTCATATGAAAATGGGAATATATATATATATATATATATATATATATATATATATATATATATATATATATATATATATATATATATATATATATATAATATATATATAAATATATATATCCACACGTGGAGACTATTAGGTGGTGATACACTCTTTTTACTCATTTTGAATTTTTTTTTATTATTTTTAATATTTGATTATTATTTTATTATTTTACCTCTGAAATATTTATAAGTTTGCGTATTTTAGCTCTGAAATATAAAAAAACATTAGGAAATAGATGTCACACATGTATGTGCGACAGGGTCTGTCGCACATATATGTGCGACATGGACCAATGTCGCACATATATGAGAGACACGGCTGCTGGTGAAATTAAAAAAAAAAAACAATAAAAATTAAATATCTCGGTAAATACTTTGTACCTTTACGAATTTCAGCTACCATATGATTTCATTAATCATAACCTATATAAAAATGCAAAAATCTTAACGTGGCCTCCGGAGAAGTTTTACCGATTTACCCGTGGCAGGCAATGTGTAGTAACACCTGATATTATTTGTAATATTGATAAATGCTACATCAAGGAAGAGGTTTTGAAAAACAGCCTCTCAAAGTTGTTAAAAATCCCATAGACTTTTCAATATTGATCGATCCAGGTTAGGTCTCATTTCAGGCCCTCTAAGTCAGGTTATGATAAGTTTTGTTAGGTATACACCGAGAAAATCTATGTAGAATTAACAAATCTTATCATAACCTGGACTAGGATGGCCCTAAAACGAGCACATGGCCCACTAATTTTTATTATAAGAAAGTCTATGGGAAAATTTTTAACTTTCAGAGGCTGTAACTTTTTTTCCTAAAGAGAATGCCGATTTTCGTTTTCACTATTCTTCATTATTATTTTTTTAGAGTATATCCTGTGATTTTCAAAAAAAAAAAAGTTTTTGGTTTTTTTTTAAATAACAAATCCTATGGGTTTTTTTACAACTTTGAGAGGCTGTAACTTTTTTTCCTAAAGAGCGACGATTTTCGTTTTCACTATTCTTTATTATTATTTTTTTAGAGTATGTCCTGTGATTTTCATAAAATCGGGGGTGATAACCTCCTCTGGTAATACTACTCTATATATATTTATATATATATATATATATATATAATATATATATATATATATATATATATATATATATATATATATATATATATATATATATATATATATATATGATGTGAAGCTGTTGGTGTCCCGATTTTTCGTTCAGAAAATATGGTAACCTTAATGTTAACCTTTCTCTTTTTAAAGTCTCCCCATAATAAAAAATCAAATATATTTAGGTCACTTTTTAAGGAACCTATTCATACCACTAACATCAACACTGGACACATAACAATCTAAAATTTGGCACATCACTTAAAAAAAAGAAAGCATATAATAATACTCCAACCAATCTGACTGTCACAAGTCATCAGTTCAAAATTCAAGAATTAAAGGTAGATAAAATGAGTGAAATTCCATTTTTCAATGGTCAACCGTTCCTGATTCAGTAACAACAACATAGTATAAATATGCGAGTATGTGCATATAGCAACTCAATTCAATAGCTGCGTTTCCAGAAGCCCGACTGCAGTCCGGGCGGGCACATAGGCGCACATGCATAGTTTCCAGAGCCCGTTTGCGCACTTCTACGTCACGTAAACGTCACAGTCAAGCGCCCGTTGTTAAATCCTCGATTTCAGAAATTAATAAACGGGTGAGCTGTGGAAGGATACTTTGTTTACAAACAAGTTTCTTTACAAAACATGTGTCGGAAATGGCTTGCCAAGTTTTTAATGATTAACTTTTTATATTATGAATATATAAATATATCGTATTATTTCATAAAATAGATACATATAAGTATAAGAGTATTGTTTACAATTGTCAGCTGATACGACGGGCGCGCTCGGCCGTTTCCAGGTACTCAAATTTCCTGTTCTCTGATTGGTTAATGTAATTTTTTTTCAATTTGAAGCGTTTCCGAGTCGATTTTGCACACGGGTTGCACTCGGGCTTCTGGAAACGCAGCAAATGTTATAGCATAGTGTATTAATATATCTGTGGATCCGCTTAACTAGAATATATATATATATATATATATATATTGTGAAAAATTATTCATGAAAATGTAAATTTTTGGTCATTAATATTAAACCACAGTAATAATAAAATCACAGTAAAATTTCGACTTAAATATTGCAGTAATATTCATCCGCGAAGAGTCACATGACTCACTCGAGGCCAGTATATGAATTTATTCATTTAAAATTTTCAGTATTCGTTTAGTACGTACTCAGTAAACAGTACTCCGTTAGTTAGTATTCAGAGTAGTAGTATTGTCTAGTATTGTGTATTCTGTACTTAAAATATACTCCGTTCAGTATCTCCAGTATCTTAATAATGAAAGACAAACAATAAGTGTCTTTTTCTTTTTATTAATGTTAAAGTTAATAATTAAATTGATCACGGCAGTTTTCAATAAAAGTTATGCCACTTCGATCACAGCTTCTTTAAGACGGTTAAAGTTACTTAGTGTAAGTTATTGTAATAAGTAGGGATTAAAGAGTCCTTTAAATGAGAGGAAACCCTTTCAAAAGCCTTTGGGATTTCCTATCTGTCATGTCATAAATGTCATAAATAATGATAATATAAGTATTTGTTCTCCAAAAAAGTATTTAGGAAGCCCTTCCAATCGCGTACTCTAAAGAACTTCAGAAACCTTCAACCGGAAGAACAATTCTTAAAGATAAATAAGTTATTTATTTTAAATATTAGACTAAATAATAGACCGGTGGCGACAAGAGCCGCTACTATCGAATTATATATAGATATTAAATTTTGGATATATTTGCAAGGGTTTACGATCGATCTATACGATCTCCTTACTTGAAAAGGTTACTTCAAAGCCTTAGACATTGAAAATTTTGTTATTAAAAACCCTTAACCTTTTTAACATTTTATCAAGTGCATAATCTGAAAAGTTATTTACCTAATTAATTGAATAAGTGTTTTAATTAAAAGGGAAAATTTAATAAAAGTTTAAACTTGTGTAGAAACTTAAAAGTTCATAAAACCAAAGTTCTGTGCATGCGCCAAAGGTGGTGCAATAAATAAAATCACGTGTTCAATATGGTAGGGAATTCCATTGGTGTTGAAAAGGTTCTTGTTAATACTCTTTTTTATAGTAATATAATAATCGATTATAATATTGCTATTATTTTCAATAATCGATATTTATAATAGCTGCGTTTCCAGAAGCCCGAGTGCAGCCCGTGTGCAAAATCGACTCGGAAACGCTTCGAATTGAAAAAAATTACATTAACATATCAGAGAACAGGAAATTTGAGTACCTGGAAACGGCCGAGCGCGCCTGTCAGATCAGCTGAAAATTGTAAACAATATTCTTATTCTTATATGTATCTATTTTATGAAATGATACGATATATTTAGTATCCTTAATATAAAGGTTAACTAAACTATTTTTTCCCTGCCCAAACTCACAACAACAAAACCGACACAAAAACCCCCCTTAAGTTCGTCTTTTTTTCACAACTGGCGGCTTTTTTTTTGCTATGCGGAGGGGGCGGCGGGCGGGGCGGGGGCGGGGGGGCCCCCCTCCAAATAAAAAAAAAGGGGGGCGGGGGGGGGCATTTCCGACACATGTTTTGTTAAGAAATTTGTTTGTAAACAAAGTATCCTTCCGCAGCCCGCCCGTTTACTAATTCCCGAAATCAAGGATTTAACAACGGGCGCCTGAACTGTGACGTTTACATGACGTAGAAGTGCTCAAACGGGTGCTGGAAACGATGAATGTGCGCCTGTGTGCCCGCCCGGGCTACAGTCGAGCTTCTGGAAACGCAGCTAGTATCACACTTTCAAATAATCGATATTTTTGTAATATCGATTATAATATCATACTTTAAATAATCGATATTTCTTAGTGAGTATATATATGGTTTTTAAAGTGTTAACGTATTTAATTTTGACAGCATTGTTGAAGCTTATTTGTAATAATAATATAATTATTTTTAGTGATTAATGTTTTGTAATATAAACAAAGCAGTGTGGTTGCCTTTCCTTTGGAAAAAATTGTGAAATTAATGAAATTGCAAAAATAGTGTTTGTAACTTAGGCTACCCCTAGAGCTGAACATCAGTTTTTGACAAAACCTTTTTTGAAGGCATAGGGTAGTAGTAGGCCTATAAATGTTATTAATTCTTATTAGTGACACAATATCAGGTATTTTTATAAGTAAATATTTTTGAATTAAGTATTTTTAAATAAAATGGACAATTTTGTCAAATTTAAAAAATTACGGTCTAATATAAAGACACGTATTACTAAAATAGTAAATAAATTAAATGAATTTAAAAATAATGACAGTTTGGGAATTATGTTCTGCAAATCTCAAATAAATGAAATAAATAATTTGATGTTAAAAATCAAAGAATTAGATGCAAATACAAACCACTCAAATTTTGATGGAATCTGAACTAGAAGGCCTAAATATGAACTCTGAAATAGAAAGTCAAAGTGATTATTATTTAGAATTAGAAATTAAATTAAGTGATTTTATTAAGGGCTGGGTCCAATTATTGGGCAAAGAAATAAAAATTAACTCTAATTTTTTTATTATTTACCAGATTTTTATGAAATTTTCAGGATATATATATATATTTCCGCGAGTTACGCAACTTTTATTTAGGGCATTTTTCTGTATACCCAAAATTTGGGCACCTGGGCATGTCATACCAATATTTCGAAACTCGTTCCATACCTCTTGCCCGATTGCTCTGAAATTTGAATATAATTTATTTAGAAAAAAAGTGTAGCAAGCGATTTTTTAAATTTTTTTTAGAGAAGTAAATATGTGCCCCAACGTGCCCGATGGTGAAGAAAATTGGAATTTTTTAAAAATTTGGACACATTTTTCAAAATATTTCAAAATCTAACATTACTACAGGATTTTTTACTCTTGGATTTTATTTAGAAGAGGTGAAAACAAATATTATTTATTTAGATCAAATAAATCTGAAGTAAGATTTTATCAAGATATAGAGCCTCGGATGCAAAAATCTGTAAAAAATTAAAATTTTGAGAAAATCGAATTTTAAATTTTCAAAATCGTGTAACTTTTTTATTACTATAGCTACAGTCTTCAAATTTACAAAGGTTACTTTCGTTTATGTTTCAAATAAACCATTAAAATTTTAAACTCATACCTATTACCATATAATTTGGCCATATATTTTATTTTCAACATAAAATGGTGCTCTGGGTATGTCATAATTTTGGAAATACATTTTTCAATTCTCCTCTCAGACAAATTAGTCTATCAACTTGAAATTTTAATGGAATATAGATAAATATGTTTATAAAAAAGTGTAGCAGGCGATTTTCGAAATTCACTATAGAAAAAAAAATATTGATAAAAATGTACCCAATAGTGCATAAAATTTGAAAAATTTTAAAATTCTGACACATATTTCAAATTTATTCAAAATATACCAAAGCTACAAAATTTTTTACTCCTAGTTATTATTTAGATAAGGTACAAATAAAAAACTTTTACTTAGAAGACATTAATGTGAAACGAATAATAAGTTTGAAAAATGTGTCAGAATTTTGTAATTTTTCAAATTTTATGCACCATTGGGTAAATTTTTTTTTGTTTTTTTCTATAAAGAATTTCAAAAATCGCTTCCTACACTTTTTTATAAACATATTTATCTATCTTCAATTAAAATTTCAAGTTGATAGACCAATTTGTCTGAGAGGAGAACCAAAAAATGTATATTCAAAATTGACCACCCAGAGCACAATTTTATTTTGACAATAAAATATATAGCAAAATTATATGGTAATAGATATGAGTTTAAAAATTTTAATGGTTTATTTGGAACATATACGAAAGTAATATTTGTAAATTTGAAGACTGTAGCTACAGTAATAAAATGTTACACGATTTTGAAAATTTAAAATTCGATTTGTCGAGATCAGACACATATAACAAAAATTAGACAAATTTTTTTTTTTTAATTTCGACCTTCTCAATAATAATAATAATAATAATAATAATAATAATAATAATAATAATAATAATAATAATAATAATTAATAATAATAATAATAATAATATAATAGTTAAGAATTTAATAATAATAATAATATAATAATAATATAAAAATAATAATAATAATAATAATAATAATAATAATAATAATAATAATAATAATAAAAAATAATAATAATAATAATAATAATAATAATAATAATAATAATAATAATAATAATAATAATAATAATAATAATAATAATAATAATAATAATAATAATAATAATAATAATAATGGTTTGTGTGTGATGAAGTGAAGTTATAATCGATTACGATTACTATTAAATATTGTACAAAATGTTTTAGTAAGTCGAATGAAATTGTTGTAAGAGCAATGCATGTAGCTCAAAGAAATTACAAATTGGCAACGCCAAGTCTTGTAGAGGTTGCCGGGAGAATCTCAGAATTATGAGGTAAATCCATTGAGAGTAGACCTCTTTTGCAAAGAAATTATTAGAATGCATAAGAATTTTAAATTGATTATTAATGAATATATCGTGAAGTTAGGAATATAGTATAAGATTTTAATCAAATTTAGCATAAAAAAAATAATAAAATCATGAATAATATCAGTAACATTTCAAATTTCTATGCGTGGACTTCGCCCTCCTTTTCCGAATTGGAGAATGAAATCAAATATTTGAATTTTATAATTCTGGTTCTAAAAAGTAAGCGTTAGTTTATGAAATGAAACAAAGAAAGGAAATTCGAACTGCTTTCATTCCAAAATGAAGAGAGGAGGAGGGAAAATCTCGGTAAGAAATGCTTAAATAAACTATGACGTCACGCTATTTAACTAAAAAAAAAAATAATAATAATAATTTTTGAAAATTTTTATGATTAATGGCAATTAAAAATTAATAATAATAATAATAATAATAATAATAATAATAATAATAATAATAATAATAATAATAATAATAATAATAATAATAATAATAATAATAATAATAATAATAATAAAAAAGCTTTTCCTTTAATTATTTGGGATAAATCAACATTGAAATTGCTGATTGCTGAAATGATGAAAAAAAAAAAAAATAAAAAAGCTTAGAAATCAAAAAAAAGAATTATTATTAATTAATAAGAGTATATAAATTAGTTATAGTTGATGATTACAATAATTATATTAAAAAACATTACAATTATACTTTGAGTAAATTTATTGAATATAGTTTCAAAAAAAAAAAACAAAAAAAAAACGTTGTAAGGGAGCATGGGGGGCACACCCCCTTACTATTTTAAATAATTTTTATTTTTTTTGTATTTTTAAAAACCACCATTGTAAGGATAGAAATCTCTCGCTCTTCTTTAAGTCATGTTGTTGGCGGAAAAAATCTGTAACGAACTTATATTTTAGATTTCAATCTTGTGAAAGCCAATCGCAAAGGGATGCTCTATGAAAAATTTCTGAAGGTTAAAAGAATCTTTGGAATTAAGGGGAGTCTGTGTCTTTGAGTTCAAAGGAGAGATAGCACGTAAGAGCGGTGCGTTCGATAAGGCCCGGCACCTTCAAATTAATTCATATCAACTAACAAAGAATAAGTTCAACTCATTTCGGTAATTCGTGAGAGACAATATTAATTAACCAAAGCCCTATGTTATAGAAGAAGGGGTAATTAAAAAAGCCTTGGCGCAGTATAAAGCCAGCTAATTATAATTTGATTAACCTGTCTCCATTACCTTGATGATCATTCCTGAAATTGTACTGTTTATTATCATAAAATCTTTGACAATTGCTTGTGAAACCATTGAATTACTAGTTTAAGAAAATAAAAAAATAAGAAGTAATAATTATCTTTTATATTCCTTGTGTCTAACTAAATCTCAGTTTAGCACATACTATATATATATATATATATATATATAAATATATATATATATATATATATATATATATTATATACTTATATAATTATATATATATATATATATTATTTATATAATATGAAGATGGTTAGTTTCTGGTGTTGAATAACCACTTTCAATAGAAGAATATTAGATGTTGAAGAGAGTGAGCGTTGTCACGATAAAGTGGCGTTTCTTCCCGGAGGCTGCTAGGAGTTATTCAATGGGGCTAGCAAGGCCTCCTGCCCCAGAGACGCCACAGACTCCCCCCGTGAACAATACGCGAGTACATCCCGCTTCCGGACCTTTGAAGGAGGACGTCCGGTTGTAGAGCCAGTAGCCTTGTCAGGTGAGAGCGTATGGTTGCACACATTAAGGTCATGAGAAGCTTCGACCACTCTTTACTCTTACATTGGCAGTTGGTCCGCACCTGCAGTGAGAAGCGCACAGTACAGGTGGCACAAGAGACCGAAACAGAGTGCGCCCAGTAGAAAGAACTATTTGATGGTTGTTTGTGTTGATCAAATGGCTGGTCGTGCTGACCAGTTTTGCTTGTTGGTCCGAATCGGTTGACCAGTGTGTGGAGGTAAGCAGTTGATGATGTAACGTGCGTGCAACGCATTGTGAAAAACAAACTCTAAGGAAGAAGCCCTTTGGGCGAGTGTCACCATCACGAGATGTTCTTACCACGCGACAACTTGGAGAGCAGATGGGCTTACTGGTTGCTGGTGTTCGTTGTGCATCAGTGAGCACTAGGTCACTCTGGTGGTCACATGTTGAAGAGTTTTGGTTCTGGTGTGAATAACACCTTCAATAGAAGAATATTAGATGTTGAAGAGAGTGATTCGTTGGGTCACGATAAATGGCGTTTTCTTACGGGCTGCTTAGGATTCCTCAGTGGGGCTAGCGGCCTCCTGCCCCAGACGCCACATATTATATATATATATTATATATATATATATATATATATATATATATATATTATATATAATATATATATATATATATATATATATATATATATATATAATATACTATATATATATAATCTGCGATTGATTTATTTGTTCCTAGGGAACCTCAATTTTTTTTTTTTGATTAAGACAAACACCAGGGAGATGCCATAGTATATAAGAACGTTTCGCGCTAATAGCTAAGCGCATCTCAGCTATTAAAGTAAATAATAAATTATAACATGAACAATGTCTAAATATTTACTGATTAGGCCGTATATAAAATATATAGGGAAAAAAATATATAAAATTACAAAAACCACAAAAATTACAAAATTAAATCAATTATTAACCCCCCACCCCACCACCACCATACAACAACCCCACCCAACTCCCCCACAAGTCAACCAAAAAACCCCCCCCATCGTTTTACTAACCCTTACATACTGGAGAACCATAAAATGAATGAACAAGATTAAATCCGAACACTATTTATACTTAAATTATACATAAATTAGTTGGTAGTGAGACTTACTAAAACTTAAAGATCAGTATTTATAACGGATAATAAAATGAAAATTATAAAGACATATATAATGAAAAATTATGTACATTAAAATAAATTAAGAGTGATTGAAGATAAATCAGAGTTGAGTTCAGGCTCCAATTCATGAATGTATAGGCTCTCCAAGATTTTCCTGTCGCGAGTATCGGTGACGGAGGCAAGAATCGAGAAGTCGCTGGTAGTGATCGGATGATTTTATCCGTGCCTATTGCTAGGTATCAGAATCGTTCAGGGTTGAGGTAGAGGAATTGGTACGGAGAGCCCAACCCCTTGTTTTTGGCAATCCTGATGCAATGTTGTAGGCCTGTTTGACCTACATAGCAGGCATTACAGCCAGCACACTAATACATGTAGAGTATCGAGGGAGTGCAACTCTTTGGGAATTAAATCTTTGGAACCTGAAAAAGTTACTAATTTTGAAGTTATTAGTAGGAATAAAAATAAAGGTGGCAAATGAGAAGTGTCTCGTTAATATAAGTCTGAGGGTTCTAATAAGGGTGTCCATGAATCGACCTGTGTAAGGAATCTTCAGGTAAATTTTCTGTTTAGGAAAATCAAAAGTGGGAGTAGGTGGTCTAAAATGGTTCTCAAGGAAGTTAAATATGATTTTATCAACAAGGTATGAAGGAAAGAGATTAAAATTAGCGAAGCTCCTTAAATATTGAAGTTCTGAATGAAAAGAAATCCAGGAGGAACATACCTTAAAGGCCCGGTTTATTCTGCCTGGATTTCTTTTCATTCAGAACTCCAATATTTAAGGAGAGTGAGTGCCTAATTGGGTGGAGGTTGGCTTGCGGTAAATCTGTGTAGAAAAAGAACCATTAGTGCGAGGGACGCCAACATCAAGAAACGGAAGGAATCCATCCACTTCACATTCCATGGAAAATTTGATATTTTTATGTTGCTTATTAAGGAAATTTAAAAATAGGTCGGAATGTTCTTTGTTAGAAAAATTAAGAAGCAGTCATCCACATATCTTTTGTAGACAATGGGTTTGAAGGCTGGGGGAATTTTTCGAGCCAAGACTGTTCATGATAGCAGAGGAAGGCGTTGGCGAAGGAGGAACCCAGAGGTGAACCTATAGCCACACCATCAATCTGTTGATAAAGGATGTTATTAAACAGAAAAATAGAATTTATCCCAAAAAAATAATATTAGTATTGCAACGAGCAACGTCCCCTTAAGGATCACAATATTCTGAGACACTTAGGAAAGGACAAATCCATCATCATATGTCGCCCCGAGAAGGGAAAAGGAGTAGTGCTTCTTAATAAAGCATCCTATCTTCATAAAATGAACAACATTTTGAACGATGTCTCAAAATTTAAATTGTTTACAGGTTGTATTTTTAAACATTTACTTAGAGTAGAGGATAAGATCAATAACTTTGTCAGGTCCCTAAAATCTGTCAACTCTAACTTTGAATCACTTCATGTATCTGGTAGCAAGCCAAGCTTACTGTATGGGCTTCCCAAAACTCACAAACCTGACGTCCCTCTCCGTCCTATCCTCTCAGCTCTTAACGCCCCCACCTACTGTCTTTCGAAATTTCTTGTGCCATTGATTGACCCCATTACCCACAACCAACATACCCTTCATAGTTCTTTTGAATTCGTGGATTATATTTCATCTTTTTCACTCCCTCAAGTCTTTATGGTGAGTTTTGATATTCACTCCCTTTTTACTAACGTTCCTGTTGCCAAAACCGGTGAAATTATTTCCAATACTTTTTTTTTCTAACCAAAAATGTATAGGAGGTCTCAATAAAAGACAATTTAGCCACCTCAGATTCTATTTTTCTGTTTAATAACATCCTTTATCAACAGATTGATGGTGTGGCTATGGGTTCACCTCTGGGTCCCTCCTTCGCCAACGCCTTCCTCTGCTATCATGAACAGTCTTGGCTCGAAAAATGCCCCCAGCCTTCAAACCCATTGTCTACATAAGAAATGTGGATGACTGCTTCTTAATTTTTTCTAACAAAGAACATTCCAACTTATTTTTAAATTTCCCTAATAAGCAACATAAAAATATCAAAATTTTCCTTGGAGTGTAAGGTGGATGGGTTCCTTCCGTTTCTTGATGTTGCTGTTTCACGCACTAATGGTTCTTTTTCTACACAGATCTACCGCAAGCAAACCTCCACCAAATTAGGCACTCACTTTTCATCTTTCTTCCAGATAAGTTTAAATTTTCCGGTTTTACAGGCAGAATAAACTGGGCCTTTAAGGTATATTCCTCCTGGATTTCTTTTCATTCAGAACTCCAATATTTAAGGAGTTTCGCTAATTTTAATCTCTTTCCTTCATACATTGTTGATAAAATCCTATTTAACTTCCTTGAGAACCATTTTAGACCACCTACTCCCACTTTTGATGTCCCTAAACAGAAAATTTACCTGAAGATTCCTTACACAGGTCGATTCATGGACACCCTTATTAGAACCCTCATACCTATATTAACGAGACACTTCCCATTTGCCACCTTTATTTTTTTTTCCTACTAATAACTTCAAAATTAGTAACTTTTTCAGGTCCAAAGATTTAATCCCTAAAAAGTTGCACTCTTCGATAGTCTACTTGTATAAGTGTGCTGGCTGAAATGCCCGTTATGTAGGTCAAACAGGCCTATAACTTCGCAACAGGTGATTCTCGTACACTATCAAAATGGCTATGCATCGCGCACACGTACACAACTACTTATACGACTTAGGTGGGACCTTCTAGTCGTTGTCGACCCTCACACTAAGAGGATGCCTCAGATCAACTGGCTTGGACGGACCTTCTGCTTGCGGTGTGCTACGTCTCACCGATAATGGACAATACCCTCGTGGCATCGGCCCCCGTGCGCGATACAATATACTACATTCGCCAAAACACAAAGGGGTTTTCTTTCCGTACAAATCTTCCTCTAACCTCACCTGAATTTTCATCCATATCCGTAGCCATAGCCACGAAAAAAATCATCCCATCACTACCAACGACTTCTCGATTCTTGCCTCCGTCACCGATACTCGCGACAGGAAAATCTTGGAGAGCCTCTACATTCATGAATTGGAGCCTGAACTCAACTCTGATTTATCTTCAATTAAAACTTTAATTATTTATTGTAAATAATTATCAACGGTAATGTCTTTTATAATTTTCATTTTATTATTACGTGTTATTATTTGATTTTTAAGTTTAGTAAGTCTCAATCAAACCAACCAATTTATGTTTAATTTAGGTATAAATAGTGTTCGGATTTAATTCTTGTTCATTCATCTTATGGTTCATCGTATGTAAGGTTAGTAAAACGAGGTTAATAGTTAAAGCAATTTTGATGTAATTTCTGTAAATTTTATGTGTTGTTTCTTCTTTTTCATATTATCTAGATTATCGTAAATAGGTTTAGTCATGGCATTCAATTTATATTTTATTATTTATTTATAGCTGATGATGCGCTAGCTATAGCGCGAAACGTTCTTTATATACTATGGCACTCTCCCTGGTGTTTGTCTTTCTTTTCATCTCTCTCTCTCTCTCTCTCTCTCTCTCTCTCTCTCTCTCTCTCTCTCTCTCTTTCTCTTTCTCTTTCTCTTTCTCTTTCTCTTTCTCTTTCTTCTTTCTTCTTTCTCTTTCTCTTTCGCTTTCTCTTTCTCTTCTCTCTGTTTCTCTTTCTCTTTCTCTTTTCTTTTCTCTCTCTCCTCTCTCTCTATTTTTCTCTCTCTCCTCTACGTCTCTCTATTTATTATGTATATATATATATATATATATATATATATATATATAAATATATATATATATTAGTAATAGAATATAAAAATATTTAAACTATATATACCTATATATATTATATATATATATATATATATATATATATATGTGTGTGTGTGTGTGTGAATGTGGAAATTTTTGACTTTGCAAATATGCATAAATATATTTATATACATTTTATTATATTTGGGTATAGCTGTATTTAGTATTTTTACTTATTTTATTTTACTTAAATTTATTTTATTTTATTTTACTTTATTTTTTTTTATTTTGTTTTATTTTTGTTTCACATGTACCGTATAATATTTTAATATCATTTACTCATATTTTAATCTATTATTTAATTTATGATTAAATACAAAAATTTTTGTTTTTAACTAAAATATTTGTTAAGTGGTGCCGATGTTAAGGCCATACTACGAACATGTATAAATAAATAAATAAATAAATAAATAAATAAATAAAATAAAGTATTTTATTGTTGTTTGTCTGCAAAATAGTTGGAAATAATTGTTAGAATTCCAAATAACTGATTGTGGAAGACTTATGTGCCAATGAATTATTAAATTATAAATAATAATATTTGTAGGAACATTATTGTTACTATAGATTAATAAATTTGTCAAGGATCAGCTGATTTAGAAATAAATCTATCAAAGTTTTCAATCAATGTTTTTTGTGTCGAGTCAAAATTTGCGAAAGCTGTTGATTGTTTATCTCAAAGATGACGACCTTAGAATTTGAAATACCGGTATGAAATTTACAGCAATAACTGGCACAAATTTTTATTACTACATTACTACAGCAGTAGCTCTTCAGCACGATGGTCGAATATTAGAATTAAATGTAGATTAATTATAAAATTGAGTTTGTTTGCCATACTTTTGCCACTTTTTATATTAAGAATTCTGTGTAAATAAGAGAATTAGAAATACTAAGGGTCATTAATACACGGTGAGAAAATGTGTAATAGGTATAAAATTTAGATACCCTACTTCACAATGTAGTGAGTGCTGTGAACCCAGCTTTATTAATACATTAATCTATTATATTTGGGTATAGCTGGGAGAAAGGATTTTGAGTTGTTATTTTTTTTGTATTTAAAATTTTTTAAAATTTTTTTTTATTTTTTTTTTTTTTTTTATTTTTCTTTTCTTAAATTTTTTTTTTCATTTTATCTTATTTTATTTTATTTTATTATTATTTTTTTTTTTTTGTTCTATTTTTGTGTTTCGTATGTAAGTTATTGGTTTTATTTTATAATGACTTATCCATATTTTATTTTATTTTATTTTACTTTAGCTTATTTCATTTTCTTTTATTTTCATTTATTTATTTTCTTGTTTTATATATTTAATATGTATTCATAATTATATTTGAACTTAATTAGATGTATGTATATATTTATTTTACTTTATTTTACCTTATTTTATTTTGTCTTATTTTTGTTTCATATGTATATTATTTTTATACTATATATTCATTTACTTATATTTTAATCACCATTACATAAATTTTATGATTTTAAATACAAAGATTTTTTACATCTGTAAATTGTGTAGTATTAGATATATGTGGATCGTCCTAGGTATGTTAATGGAGACTTTTTAACACGCCTTGGTGACTCTATATCGTACAATAAATCGACGAAAACGCTAATCAAAACTCTCACTCTCAATTGGACACGCGACACAGTGATTAGTCAACAAGGCTCAGTACCCATCATAACGCGACCCACATCTTGCACGAATATAGGGAATAAACCTAGTATTATAAATATATAGATATATTGGTTAAGAATATACAAGATATCTGTATGGAGTGTCCAGTACTACCTTTCCGCGGACCAACAGTTTTATATCAAGTTCTCTCTCAAGTGAATGATGCCTCTTGAGGCATATAGAAAGACACCATAATTCATATCTCCTAAAGAAAATCCGCGACTACTGCTTCTATCTTGCGAATCCATTTCTCCATCATGCAATCCATTCCGTAGTGGACATGATATGTCAGATCTGACACTCACTTCAACCTATTTAGATTAATGATAAAATATTTAGCGTATGTTAAATTCTCTAGAACAACCTCATTCGAAGCATATTTACACTCTCAAGATCTACTAATTTGGTCACATTAATGGACGCTCGGCAGTGACTGGTTTGAATTACTTTTTTGTAAGGCACTGTAACGATAAAAATTTGCCTCATAAATGAACAATTTCATAATATTAGACGTAGTTTATAGGATGTTAGATAATTAGAGAGTTTATATGAGTTGGTGATATAGATATAACGATAATTGATAGAATAGGTCTGTGGTACTCGATTTAAATCACGACTCCCATGTAAGAAGTATCCAATATGTAGATTCTTCTTCATCTAATTACTCTTCAATACATTGTACTAGATAGACTGACATGCAGGTGGAAGACGTTTGTACAGCTCATATAATCGTTTTAGATTAGAGAAATCATATGAGTGTCCGCATATAGGACAATTTAAATGAGTGTTGCAATGATGTAAAAGTCTAAAATCCGCGCTCTCTGCACGTCTCATATTAGGAAAGTACAAGCTCTTTATCAAGATGCTAATAAAATACTCATACTCAGACGACTTATTCTTCCACTGTATTTTATTATAAGAGTATTTTTTTATAAATACATATTTATGTTCCTTTTTTTTCCTTTATTCTTTAAAAATAATAATATATCTATGTCTTATAAATCCAAAATAATGATTAAATGATGTATAGGAATATTCGGCAAGAGAACAGAGATATCAGCTCCGCCTTAGTATAACGCAATTTATATATATTAAGTTGATACTGAGAAATATTCAGATCAGAATAGAAAGATTTAAATCTTAAAAGTCAAAGATTTGGAATATTAAATAAACGAAATTAATTTTATAGACAAGTCATGCTATGAATTTTCAAGAGCACATAAGCACTATTCAGATTATTATTGAAAGAGAGCTTTATTGTATTTAGATCTTTCCTAGCCTCCGTTCTCCTCATATGAGCAGGTATATTTAGCCTCATGTAGCATCTGTAGCTAGCGCGTTGATCTTCGTTTCTATCTCCGCTGTAAGCTGCTATTATCGTGTGCAGTCATACCTGGGAACTAGAGGGACCGTAATCTACGAGTAGCTTAATGGGTTATTGTATGAGGGTCAACCATAATTAAAAGTCGTTTGGTGCGCTTAACAGTTTAATTAATTTTGGTACCATGTACGCAGGTTGTAATTCTCTCATTTTCTGTATCTAGAGACGCTGAGATTAATCCATTTAAATCGCTATATCTCTTCATATTTAATTTTATATTATCAGGAGTTGATATAAGATGGATATTGGATATCTTATTTCAAAACATATTCCGATGTGAGTGATACATGCTGCCTCCTCCAGCTGCAATAAAGTGTATACACTCAGAGCTCACATTAATAATATAATGCAACATTTTTCAATAGTCAAGAAACATACACCACAATAAAAATCACCTCTCGTATATTGCAAAGATGCTAGTACAACATTAAAGAGTACAGTCAGTTGGCATATTAATATCTCATAATATATCTTTCCAATCAGTAGGCATAGATATCTTGTGTGAATCTATACTAGTCTAATCTTCGTCTGCATCTTGAGGGGATATAGCTAATCTGAATTGTCCTTTAGGCGGATAATCTCTAATTACACATGATAAAAACAATATATATATAATTTTATATCCTAAATTCTCTAAATTAATGGATGTGTCGAAACTACTCCCAATAAATACAAAAACTCTACTAATAACAAATATTAGTCTCTCTCTAATTGTATACGTATATACTTATAAGCTCTTTAACCTTTAAATATACTCTCTCCCTTAATAATGAAGATACTTCTTCTTCTTCCTTTTATGATATCATATTCTGTGGTTTGACATATATTAGATATCAGTATTTTAACTAATTCTCAATATGAGTCATCAATACTATTTATCAAATTAGTTTATAGCTCAATTAAATAACTATCTCTACTAATACTCCTTGAGTACTCATCGATCGAGGAGCTGTCTCACTAGAACCACCCCCACGATACGAATACGACTGCTTCGTAGTCACAATATATAAATCATAATATTTAAAATTAAATTATATACATTCAGTAATGTGAGATATAATCTTTTACGAGAAAATTATTATCTATGCTCTGTATATGTGAATGTCAATAACTCATTGCAGAGACGAGACAGTGTTTCTTTGCGTCTACATATAGACACATACTTAATCTTAATAAATACTCTAACTAAAAACCTGCCAATCAGTTTTAGTCAAATACTGTACTTGATACTCAAACCAATCCAATGAATCATATACACTATTAATATCCTTTCATAATATTTGTCTCAGTTGAAGTACACACTCACAAACTTCCTGAATCGGTCAGACTCCTCATTCGAGAAAGATTTATATTAATCTATTAGTTACTATTTACTATTATCTATACTCTAAATTTAACCTAGTGTACTCTTACAAAGTCTCATTAGCATTATGTATTATCAATATATGCATTATTATTATTTATTTATTGATGTATGTTATATATATTTTATACTAATAATATCCATATTTATTATTTTTATTAATGTATTATTGGGTTAATCTCCTATATCATTTAATTTTCCATTCATCTATATATTGTTAGTCTAGAGACTCAGTATGGCTAGAGTCACATACAATATATTCATATGGGGCCTGTTAAGAGCCATTATATAGCCTTTCCTCTCACAAGATAATAGTGAACTATAGTAAATAATGCATTAATTAAGTAAGTAGATGTTTATGTCTTTCTATATCATATAATTAAATGATTGTTTCGCCATAAATATATAAACGTCTCTTACACAATTATACTCTAGATCCTAGTATTCTCCCTCTAGTATCAATCTCCTTACGTAGAGTCTATTCATACAATATGTAGATTGAAATGTTGTATTTTAGAATATACTATAGTTATAATCGTATAACGATAATCAGTTAGAGATTATTATGCGTCAGAATTCTTCTCCTATTTTCGCGTGTCATACTACTTCTTAACATACTATACAGTCAAATACATTATAATACATTCCAACATAATCTCTTCCAGACTCTCTTTACTACTATTCTCTTTGTGTTGATAGTTCTACTCAGTAAATAGTACTCTACTTATTATACACTATTGACATAATCTATCTCTTTTTTACTATTTTATAATTGAAACTAATTAATCCTCATAGTAGCAAAACATTGTCTATTATCTAACCTGCTTTCATAGACTACTTGAGCTGAAGCTTCATTGTCGTAGATCGCATGATGTCGCTCGGTTTAAAATAAAATCTCGTCTTAGCATCTCTATTAGGACTTGAAGCTGATAACATATGATCTATCTACTGACGCACTATTGATATCGTACTTATAATAACTTTCAATTGCCCTTGTAGCAACATTGCGATTATGTATATATATTACCTTAGGTCATCTTATAGCTTACTGTGCTTCCAAACTACTGCTTATTAGATTCTTTCATACCTATCACTGCTTATATTATTCATATTATTAAATCTATTATCTTTTGAGTACACTATGAACTATCTTAAAGCTCTTCTCTCTCTCCCTTTTTTAGTGTTCTTAAATCTAGGACGTATCCCGTTTTTATCTAGTTTACATTGCTATTTATTACCTTTATTACAATTAAAACTGCTTCATTTGCCCACTTATCTTGTGTACTCACCTCCAAGAATGTTTATCAAGTGTATTATTTATTTTAGATATCTTTATAGTCTTACATACTCATATCTAATATATTCCTAATGAATTAGCGTATATAATAACACTTGATCAGGCTGATATCGTACTGGCCAAAACTAGAAACTCTTGTGGGGTATTTAAGTCCTGGTTTAAATCATTTTGAATAAATATTAGATCGTTGTTTTTAACAGTACTAGCATATGCCATGTGGACATACTACTCTTCTCTCAATCATATTATTCTCCATGCATGAATTTCAATGTATCTCCATCTATCGTTAAGTGTACACTGTTTCATATTACCATCACCCACTCTCTTTAATCCATACTTATTAGTACCATGTCACTTGTCTCAATATGATACACATGTGCAATAACATTCTTTCATCAGGCTTATGTGGGGAACCTAATAAAAACTTTTAATAGTCATAGTCTATACTCTATAAATATATTATAATTTTAACTACTGAGATCTCTCGATCAATGCTCATAGTCCAAGATAATTATTATCCGATAAATCTTAAGGGTTTGTCTGTACATGTATACCTCTTTTTACCCTTAGGCTGTAAACACCTTTCTAATAATTACGTCCTTTTTTTCTGTCTTACAATTCGTGTGTTTTGATCTTAGCTCGCAAAAATATTAGTTTCTATGATAGACTCTTTCTAAGTATAAACTTCCTCCGAAGACTCTCTTTTACAACCAGAGATGTTAATGTACTTAACTGTGACCCTAACCTCCATATAATATTTCCCATAATCTTCACTAGTAGTATCTTATAAAAAGTCTGAGTCAAATCAATTATGCTGTTTTATCCAGTCATCTGGTATCTCTCTCTAAATGTTATAATTCATACTTATAAAAATCTAAAAATACTGTGCCTTTGACAATTGACTGATTACTAATCCCTCCTTCATAATGCTTCCATAATTATACTCATATCTAAGCGACCTACATCTATTTATCGTTTGTGAGCTATATTGTACCTAGCTAATAAATGTTTTAATATAATTATATTTACACTCAATATTAAACAAATTATCTGATCTATAGTGATTGTAGTATAATTTAGATTTATGGTATACTATTTATATAATTAATAGATTATTATGACTATAAATATCTGTGAGAAATAAATTATTGGCTACGTTCTCACACTTAAAATTACGGGTAATTTGAAATTTGTTGATTTTTTCATAGTACCTTATCATTTTAACAAGCATACATTGTTTAGATATGTGTTAATAATGAGTTAATTGTGTGGTAATTCTTTCATTCAGTCAAAATAATCAATATTTTTTTTTTTTATAAATTCATATTTTTATTATTATTTCCTCCCCTCATGCTCCATAAGTGGAGACACCAAAATAAACCCTTGATCCATAATATATTTACTAAATTTTAATATTTACCGTATATATATATTATATATAAATAAATAATATCTATATATTATATAATATATAATATATTAATTATATATATTAATATACTTATTATATTTAATTTATATATATACTAAGGTTATAATATATTAATATTATATAATATATATTAATATTAATATATATTATATATTTAATTCATATTAATTAATATATAATATATATATATATTATATAATATTTAAATATATATATAATATTATATAATATAATATAATATTATACAAATATATATATTATATATTATATAATTATATATATGTTATATATAATTAATATATATATTAGTGAATATTTGATTTATATTAATATATATAATAATAATATATGTGAATATTATTTAATATAGCTTATTAATCCTTTCACTTCATAAGTGTACTAACTATAATATTATTTCTATATATTCTAATATTTTTAGTTATCATAATTTAAAAAGAATATAATCATAAATAATAACTTTTAACTTTCTTTTTACATATAAATATGTTATACTATTTAATATATATTATATATTTATGTATTTTATATAAGTAAGTTATATTTATATTCATGACTTTATTTCTAGTATAGGTGATGTTTTACGTATATATATGATTTAATATACGATATAACAATATACTAGTTAACTTATTGTAATTGATATAAGTTTATGAACAATTAATGATATATTAATAGTTTAGACGATTACTACTATATATATATTATTATTTAAGTATACTTAATATATTCTATCCTAAAGTAATTACAATAGATTATATCATAATAAATTAACAGAAAATAAGTTAATATAATTAAATGTTATATAGTAAGAAAATGGTGAAAATATATTAATATAAGTTATTAGTATTGGTTTAATTTATTATTCCTAATATATTATTATATATTATATGTAACATAATGTATGAAATAATATATATATTGTTCATGGCATATATACTTACTATAAAGGTTTATCAAGTCCTATCATAATTGTTCATACTAAAGTTATATATATATATAAATACTCGCAAAGATTTGTTTTTCGTCGAGGTTTATTAAAGAGATATGAATTATCTCTCTAATTATAGTATGGCTCTGGTTTATGATTAGTGTTAATTCTATTAAAGTTTTTACAAGGTCTTCATAAGATGTTAGAAATGTGGCTCACACACAACTTTGTTCTTATCGAAGATCTGCTTGTGAAATATACTCTTTTCTCGAAATAAAAACAGTGATTTTTAAATAAGTCCATTTACGGTATTATAATATAATTTTTATTTATAGTAGTGTGTATATTTACTGATAATTAATATTTAAATTCCAAGAACATAAAATCGGAGGTACTCTCACCTATTATAATAAGATTGATCATAAGATATATCTATGGTATATTTGGAAAAAGAAAATACTATAAATAAAATAGTACAAAATAGTTGATTATATGGAATATGAGTTTTATATATAATCATATTATATATATATAGTGGAGAAATCAGAGAGGGAAAATAACTCATTTTTGTTCCTTGTTCTTGTATGCATAGTAAAACGCTTAAGCCCCTTTGTATACATGGGAAAATCCGGAACATATTAATAACCGTATACGTATATGGATATAATAGGCGATTATATATATGTATATAATACAAAAACTTAAAGTATCTAGATGAGTACAGCATAATATTAACGGTTTATAATCATATAATAGTTATTATATACTTAATTATATTTTAAACCAGTCGAAGAACAAGTTTGTAAGCCACAGATTACTAACAATATATATAGTGAATTCGCGCACGGTATATAGTATTATATATATATATAATTATAACGCAGTTATCATTATGACTTATTCGTAAATCAATTTTAATTGTAAAACATGCATATATATATATCTGGGATGTATACATAATTGATGTATGCAATTTTAATAGCTAGGAAAATAAAAATGTATTACCATAATAGTATTCTTAGCTGTGAAAAGAAAATTGCCTATAATATTGGTATTAAAAAAGAAAATTTCCTATATTGATATGCATATATACCTCTAGTGTCATATGTTATATATATATATATATAGGAAGTAAGGTAAGAATGACTAATAAAGGGCTACTCTAAGAATACTACGAAGTTAGTCATATGATACTATATATTATATTTAGGGAGTGGGTAAGGTGTACCATAGTATCGGTATCCCGGTTTATCGGATCGGTTGTATCGGCCCATTTCTTTGGGTATCCCGAGTCCTCTCTGTTGATGAAGATTGGGTACTGGACACTAATATATCGTTTACTATATATAATGTGATTGACTGCAATATTATGATGATCTCGCCTTATTCATATAATAAATCTTGTTTACTTTATAAAACCTGCTTCCGGAAACTGTGTGTGTGTGTGGATGTCCTTAAATCAATATGTACATCACAATAAGTTACATACTTGTTTTTCTATTCGAAACCTAATCTTTTAATTTACTATGATATTTCTCCTATTGCGTATATTCTCCAACTTGGGTAGTCTCGCGTCAGTATGCGTCGTTTAACATATTAGATGCCTACTTTTGAATATACGTAATTGTCTATTTAATAATATCATCGATATTAGTGCTGTCCCACTTCTCTCTAAGTCCATGTCAGAAATTAAATTCTTTTTCGTTTGTTATATCTGATTTCTGCCTCTCCACATTTTCCGGGATGTAAGTGTGTGAGAGTGTGCGCGATCGTGTCGTGTGATTGGTGTACAAAGCTATCTTGCATTTATTCCAACAATTTTTTTATGATCATTTACTTCTGGCAAATCAATAGAACGTTCAGTTAGCGTTTTTAAAATTTCAAGTTTTAAATTTAGGCTTTCATGAACAACATCGCTTTTGCGTGGGAATAATTTTTCCTCATTTCTCCTTTCTGGATTTATGGAGTGCTCGCTTTGGCTTTGTTATATCTTATTTATATATTATTTTTTCTTTATTTTCTTCTCTTTGTGTTGTATTTAGTCGTGGTATCATGTGCATGTGAAATGTTTAATATCACTACACTAATACTCTCTTTATAAGACTGTCTCTCTGCGAAATCTTCGAATCTCAACTGCTAACGTTAGTCATTGTTGCCATAGATAGGCTTCTAGCTGTGTCTGTCCTGATCCTCACTATCACTTACAATTTCTACTGTTGTCCTGATACATACAGTGTGTTCATGCATTTTGTCGATTACCTTACCTACTTCTCGGCTCGAAGACTAGTTCCATTTACTCTTTCTTCTATTCTACAAATACTGAGGCGTACTCTAGTTCAAGCCGCTGATTTCGAACAGTCACACACCAATTGAATGCGCTCGCTCTCTCTACTGATTGTATGCTGCGTCGAGTGAGCGAAGCTAATATATATCATGCCTAATGACTTCTATCTCAATCTCGGATTAAATCGCTAATTATAAAAACTCTAATCAATCAACTCGTGCGATAAGTTATCACACACCCAATTTGTATTTACACTTGACTCAGTGTTTTACATCCACAGTCCGTGCGTCTCTATACAGTTTTAACTTACAGCCATCCTCTCTGTTCCCTATCGGATATATTATTCCAACAACACTTTATTATCTCTTATCTTTAAATACTCTCTCTACAAACTAAGCAAAGCCTCCGATCCTCAGCACCTATCGTGCTCTGTGATTTCTCTCCGTCCTTGTGCTGTGTCTATCAAACGATATATTGGAGTAAGAGACAATTAGAGATTAGACTTGCATAGCAATCTTTCTAGATATATGCTTTGATCTGAATCATAAGATTGAGCTGTAATCGTTGATGGGATGAGCAGGTTCATTTCTTCTTCGATCTTAATCTTTCTCTTCAAACCGTTGTTCAATCGTGCTCGATTTCTGGCCATTTCAGGCTACAAGACCAGTGCATTCGGATGTTGGAATATGACCTACACGTCTTGTTAATTTGCATTCAGCTGTTAGTCGGTACTCTTCGACCAGGCAGGACTTTGTGCGTCTTCTTGACAAATCTTCCTGGCCTCTTGCCAAAAACATCTCTAACAACTTCTTGTGAATTATCCTTGAGTCAACTTCTTGTGAAAATTATCCTTGGGTCAACTTCTTATAAATTATCCAATTCTTTGTTGTGATTCTCTCTCATAATCCTGGCCTGGATCGTTCATTCTCGTTCCTCCTTCCTTCTCCTCTCAGGTGTCTCTATGCTTTACCTGCGATCATTGATCGGATGGTACATTGGGTCCTGATAATCTATGAACGTAGGTAATGTCAGGGTTACGGATTCATCTCCCCGATTTTGGGCAGCGTGTAGATTCGCCATGCTGAACCCCGCTCCCGCTCAATATATCTTCTATGCCCCAATACTGCACATGCCCTCAGCGTGGAAGCGCGCATATGTCCAAACCTATTCCGAAAAAAGGAGCCGCTCTGATCCTTCTAAACTATCGCCCCTATAAGCCTAACTTGTATTCTAACTAAGATCTTTGAAACCCTGTTAACTCTCACTTCTTTAGACCATCTGGAATCTCATTCCCTTCTTTCCGATCGCAGTAACGGCTTTCGGCACTCGAGGTCTATTAGCGATATACTTTCGTATTTAACAGATTTTATGGTTTTCCGCCCTCAGGAACTACGGGGGGACTTGCGTGTGGCGCTTGACATTATTCAAAGCTCTGACGGTTTTTATGGTAGGGTCACTGCTCTCCAAAGCTTCCCCTCTTGGGTTCCTTTTCCTTTGCTTACTTATGTCTAGCTTTCTTTCAATCGCTCAATATCGGCTGTGTTTGATGGGGCGACTTCTTCTTTTTCAGTCAATGTGGTTTCCTCAGGTTCTGTATTATCTCCACTTATTCCTGCTTTTCATTAATATCTTCTCACCTGCACATCATCTAACTATACCCACTCATATGACGATGACTGGACCCTTCATTCTTCAACTCATTCAATTCTGCTCCCTCTTTTATTTCTAGGATTGCCTCTCGTCCTAATCTTTCGATTCTACTCTCGCTGTATTTGGAATGAATTCAGGGTGGGGTCGTCTCACCCTTGTGAAATTTAGTTCTTTAAAACCCAACTTCTACACATTTCCCTATTAAAGACACCTAACTTTCCTATCTCTTCGACGGTTCTCTCGTCTCTCTGTTGCAATATAAACACCTTGGCCTTAACATAATCAAAAAGGTCTCTGGCGAAACCCTCACATCACAACGTTGCTAGGGTGGCCTCCAAGGAAACTAGGAATTCTGTTTAGACTGCGAGACTTTTTTTCCTCTTCTCCAGTTTACTCAGCTATACCAAGGTTTCATTCCGCCTTGTACTGGGAGTACTGCTCATATCTGGGATAGTTTGGTTTCATCCGGCTTTTGAGGGTCAGGTCAAAGGCCAAAAGGCTTTTAAACTTCTGTACTTTTCTAGTTCACTGCACCCTCTATCTTTGCCGGCGCGCATGTTGGTGCGTTATCTCTTTTTCTATTAGGTACAGTAGCGGCAAGTGTCGAGGGACCATCCACTCGCGCTACCACCACCTTTCGAGACGCCCTCGTAGACAAAGGGTTGCTGTGTCGGCACGAGTTTGTGTTGATAATTTTAACTCCAGACTGTTTGCTTGCGGTGCTTCTTCTTCCTGCCATCTCTGTTCGTGGAACTTCTCTTCCATCTTCTGTGTTTACCTACTCAATTTAATCTCCCTCACTTTAAAATCTGCGTCTGGGCTCATCTGCGTGAGTGGTGGTGCAACTGTAAAAAAAAATAAAAAAATAAAAGGTTCTAAGAAGGAATTTTAAACTAGCTGAAACCCCACCAAGAATGGCATCTCCGACGGTTAACCACTTCTAAAATGCGAGAATGCATTTAAATGGCATAACGAGGAGCTTGCTCGCATGACAAAAAAAAAGATTTACTGAAGTGGAAGCGCCTTATCAGCAAACTTCTGGCAACAGCAGTGATAGTGACGATGGTGGCTTTTCGCAAATAAACCTACTGAAGATGAAGAGGTCTGGATATGTTAGACTTTGATAAGTTCATGGTCGAAATTGCATTGACCTCTCATTCATCTTCAAAGGATTCACACCAAGGAACCTATTCGAAAAAACTGAGAGACAGTCATCGAGGAGCGCAAAGATAATTCAAATGCCAATCTGTGGAAGGGAGATGGCCAACGAAAAAACATGGAGATTGCTGCTACCGAAGGAATCCTTTCATTGGTGGTGGCAGAAATGAGGCCAAGTTCCATTTTATCAGTGCTTCAAGAAAATAATTATTCATCCCCTCCTCACCCAGTCGAGAGGCAAGCGAAATTTTATGTGTAGGTGGGAATGTAACACCCCAAAAAGAAACAGAGGCTCTCGCAGATACTAGTGAAAGCTTAAGTTTTTGCATCACATTTGAGAATGTTTTCAATTTGAGTATTGAAATGATACTACTATCTTAAGGAGTTATATTATTATTATTCATGTTTGCAGAAAACATTTGTTTTTATTTTGTCTTTTAGATAATGTTATGTAATTTGCATGTTCTTAATTTTCTGCAACATATATTTCGTTGATAATATTAAGCATTCTGTGAAATATGCTTATCGATGTAAAATAGTGAAGCTATGATATGTATCTAGCCAGTGTCTTAAGTATTCTCACAGAGAGCACTACTTGTGGAAATGGAAATTTTATTGAATAACACAACATAGTGAAAGTTATTAATATTATACATCTAGTGAAAGGTTTTGTGATTCTTGTAGAGCAAGTATTACTTTATTTTGCTTATATTGCTCTCAGAACTTATGCCTTCTAATACATTGTGGCCGCACTTCACTATACCATCTGATAATTAGTATACTTAGGCATAACAGTACTTGAGTTGGTTCTACAAGGTACAGGTGCTACTCTCGATAGTGTTTTTTCATAAGGCAGTTAGACAACTTCGATCTTTTATTCTTTTATAATCTGCAATTTGCGGTAAATATTTATGTACTTAATTGAAAGTATCGATAGACACCATGTGACTAGCATTTTCACACATTTACAAAATAAACCTATATGAGTGTAAGTTACTCTCTCAAGGAGACATGTGCAGTGATCAATCTCGGGAGCACTCATAATTCTCATAACGGTATCGACATCCCTTAATAAAAAATCCTAGTTTTTCTACATCGAGTTTCTAAATCCTACAAAAAAGTTAGACACCATCTATGCTACCACACAACCATGGTTTGTATAAAACACGATAAATTACTGATCATTGCAGCATGCGGCCTTTACTCCGCTCTCAAATTAAGCAGGCGCCACTCATGTGACACATCCCTACATCAAGACCTCTATTCTGTTATATTCTCCTTATACAAAAAACTCAATATTTGGTGGAAGTGCTTTACTAGAGAATGATAGGTGTCTATCACGCATACTCTCACAACAGTCTAATCTTGTGCTTTCACTTATCTGGATTGTGATCGTACTCTCTTGCTTCTCTGCCGTCTCATTCTGGATTATCTCGTTTCTTTCTGAAATTTGCATCCTTTCAATGGGCTCTTCAATTTCGGAAATAACCGAAAGTCGCAAGGAGCCAGCCGGATATACTGTGTGTGGGAAACTTCTGGAAGACATTGCAGATGCCGAAGTAGTATCGGGAAGAAATGAATTACGAGCTGTACAGTTGGATGAAGATGGTTGTGCCAATTTTAGATATAGGCCCTTTACCAGGCAGATGGGCCGAGCAATGGACTTACCTTTTGTAATGAGTAGTCCTGTAGAATATACTAGGAGATATTAACATGGAAAAAAGAGAAAAAACTAAAGTAAGATATTTGAAACTAACTCAAAAGTGGAATTCAGGACAACTGAATAACTCACATTCTAATAATGAATAACTCACATTCAGGATAACTGAATAACTCACATTCTAATAATGAATAACTCGCATTCTAATAATGAATAACTCACATTTAGGACAACTGAATAAGTCACATTCTAGAAATGAATAAGTCACATTCAAAGAAAGTTGTAGTGGTTTTGTATACTGCTTAAGAGAGGTCCGCTAGAGTCGTTGTATCATCTCATTCATTACTCTACTCTCCCCTCTTACTTTGTTGTTCTACTGTCAACTCATTCTTACTGTTCTCTTACTTATCTTATTTATATTTTTAAATTTAACAATATATTTAAATATCAAGATTTTTCATGAATCATAGATTAAATTATATTAAATTAATGGTAAAGTTGAAATTAATAAAAGTTAATAGTAAATGTAAGAATTCTTTGCTTAGCTTTTTGATTTGAATACATTACTAGAAATTATTTAATTCAGTCATTATTTTTATTTAAAGACTTTTAAAGAATTGAGTGTAATTGTTTTTTCTTGTTTAGGTTTTTTTTTCTTAGTTGAAATTGTGTTCTACAATCAAGACATTCTGTGCTCAGTGAGCGCTTTGGAGGTAGTGGATCGCAGTATTTGATATATCTGAAATGATGTGTCTGCTGGCCTTCCTGGAGGAGGTGCAGCATGTGGAGTAGACAAATGAGGATGACTATGATGGGGGGCACCTTTGTGGGATTTGGGCACTAGGGGTGTTTGGGTATGCTAGTTGACAAATCACTGGAATTATGCAAAAGACCCTCATGTGTAGGAGAAGGAAGTAAAGCAAAGGCACCTGCTGGTCTAGAAGTAGTAGGGACTGCAGCAGGGTCAGGCTCTTAATACCTGACAGATGGCAATTATTTGTGATTGTTGATAGTGTTAATATCAACTATAGGTGATATAATATAACGTGTATTATTTCTGATTTAAAAGACTTTCCATAAATATTAGTAACTATCATACTATCTTCGTCTCTACATTGAGACTTTTAAGTGAGTATAAATGACAATTATAGCTCATACACGGATGAATACCATAAAAGTAGTATAACTAGATGGGTATGGGATGAGCGTATTATATATTTCATATAAGTGATATAACGGTAATCCTACCCCATCAGGTTAACATCATCCAGAAACCCTCACTACAACCTCCTGACCTCATTCCTCATAATAATTAGTATGGTCTGTAGTGTGGCTCCAGTGAAATCCTTCCTGGAACTCATATATCAAATATACTCCCATCCCATGAAATATATTTCACTGTATATAAGATTTATATACTTAGGTATTATGATATTATATATATATATATATATATATTATATATTATTTAATATGTTATTATATATATATTAATTATTATATAATATAATATATATATATATATATATATATATATATATTAATATATATATATATATATATAGTATATATATAATTATATATATATATTATATATAAATAATATATATATATCTCGATAGCATCCTTGTCTCACATAAATAACAGCGTATTGGGTACCAGACCGCTGTTTAAGTGATTAAGGCTTTTTTATGTAGTGCTCCTGAGTGCCTGCAAGCAATTTACTACTTATGTATCAAATAATATAGGTATATTAAGTATATACACTACTCAACACTATACTGTGAAAACAATGATAGGAGGGATAATTTACACTCATATGTATATTTACCTTTAAATGTATAATTTAAGTACTATACAGTATATTGATTTTTTTATACAATATGAAAATGATAAATAGAAATATAAGTTTTTAAATTACAATATCTTTTATTTTAGATGTGATACACCAGCTACCGCCTGTACATAGTACAATATTTATGTTGGTAAATCATATCCATCATTGAATCTACATAACAATCACCTATCACTTTGCAGTACTAAGTGATAAGTGGTGTAGTTTGTATAGTTTAGATCGTAAAGTTGAGGGCGGCCAGATATATGTGTTCAAGTGTGAGTTATGCGTATATGGTAGTCTATTAGAAGATAATGACAATAAAGAAGTCCATGTTCATAGTGATAGTGTACTTTTCTTCTCAGCAGATAATTTGGCTTATAAACATAGTCTAATGTATTTATTGTTATTTCAGACAATAATCTTTATGGTTATACGATCTGTAATATATCTGTAACTCTAATCCAGTTAAGTAACTTTGATCATACAGCGGATAAGGATTAAAGTGGACATATTAACGCGCGAAAGTGGAACTCGCGCACAGCTCTACTGTCACGCAGGAATTGCTACGAGAAGACCCGCTATGCGTCGTTGCGCGCAAGATATCCCAGAACGCAATTTCCTTGTTTTTCAAAATATGAGCGTAGATTCGTAGATATTCCCTCCACCGGGCGAGCGATTGACTCGAAGTACTTGCCCTGTCTCGTGAAGTAGCGGGTGAACTCGCCAATGAGCAATGTTGTTGGCCTTGGGAATTCTACAGTGTTTGCTCGCGCGCGATTAGTATAGTATTCTCGTAGTATGTGTCTGCTGGAACTTGCATACGTACAGGGTCTTATCCAATATCCGATATGACTCGCACCTATGTCTACTCATAGATACAACAAAATATAGTATGGTCTATCTTCTCTATAGTACGTTGATATCTCACATGTGCCTTTTCCGCATACTGGTGCTACACGGTATCCCGGAATGTGGACTCTTGAACGCAGACGTATTTCTGTTAGCTTTATGATGATTAATTTGGTATAATACCATATTCTCATGGCTATCTCAGACTATGACTGCCATCTCGATTATCGCGATTTTTTTAGTGTCAGATTCTAAATTTGTTTATTTTTGTCATGGTTGAGAGCAATACTTTATACGACAACTCTCTCTCTCTCTCTCTCCAAATGTCGTTATCTTCCGAGAATATGGTGTGAGCTTGAGTACACGGTTCGAGAGAAGTAAACTTGTATCCTCTTTAGCTGATTAGTATATGTGATACATATCTTCTCTCTTTCCCAAGATCATCGACCTCTCCGCTGTCAAGATTCAACTATTCGTTTTTCTCGCTGACTGATTACTCACTAAAGATTTGCTTAATTCTGCTTAGCAATATCTCGTATCGTAAGATTCACTCTAGACGTCGCTGAACTCTCAATGCCTATAACTCTCCTCATATGGTCATTATCTCATATTGAAGTTTACTTGACGCTCAGTTATTGCGTATCTGGTGCCGACTGTTGCGAAGGGAGAAAGAGTGTGAGCTATAGTGACTGTGGACGTGGGGTTTTTTAGAATTGCGAGTGTTAGTTTGTGACTCTTCCTACAGGGAAGCTCGCGAGAGACGTCGAGCTGAAACAGTACTGCTATGACAGGATTAAGGAGATTGACAATCGTGAGATACTGTGCTGAATATAAATATGTGTGCTCGGAATCAAGTTCTACTCGTCGCAAATTACATGCTTCTGGTTATATTCCACAAGCCAAGCACCGCAGCAAAAGTTAGAGAACAACTCGGATATCGACGTAACAAAAGAATCAAGTATGACTCTAAGACAGCACGTGCGCAATCTTGAGATTAAATGTTACTGCAATTGATAGTAGTCCCGTTGCAGGATGAATTCGATCTAAATAAAAAACATTTAACTTAACTCTTCAAAATCTATACACAGAAACATAGGAATAATATGTGATAAAGCTTCTGTAAATGCTACTCTCTACTGTGATTCGTTTGGGTGAGGGTAGTGATCCATTTTTTGTATAATCTCCATCCAAAGACGCATTGAGCCATGACTTAAGATTCTCTTATGTCTGATTTCATTTTCCATAGAAACTTTTACATCATTACGCTCTTATTTCAGTGTGAAACAATTCCATTCCTAGCGCTATTACCTATTAATGAGTTTAGTGTGTATGTTAATTTTTTGTTGTATATAATATTCCTCCTCCAGACAGCTTGGAGAAGCATCAAATTTTGTCTCAAGGCTGAACATAATGATTTTTCTCTGGGATAGAATTGTCTTCCTGCTAGTTAATTGTGCACAAAAGATCTCTACATATGATCTACGTATTGTTAACCTCAAAAAATTGATATTAAAACGTTTCGCAAATAATTTCGTAATAGAATTCATGCATGAGATTAGAGAAAGACAAAATATACTGACTAGTGATGTTCCATAATATATATAGAGACTACTTTACTTTGGACAAAATATAGATTTCGACATGTAAGTTTCTTGATTTCTCACTCGAATGTTAGATAGAGGTTCCATGGCTCTATTTATAGGAAGGGGTCTAGTCTCCACATTTCACGTGATGATATAGCGATCTCTGCCATTTAACGGATAAGCGCAAGTTATTGCAAAGGTTGTTACCAGGTGACCGTTCAGAAAGGTGATGAGTTCGCTCAGAGCCTGAATGTTGTAATACATTTTGAATGAGTTTTACCAATCGGCTCAAGAAAGAGATGGCATTTATTTTTAAATATGATAATGAGCCTTGGTATATATATTATATATATATGTGTACTTACATTGAATATAATCTCTATTTTAAAATTTGCAAGAATAAAATATCATTCTATACTAGAGTATCACGTATTCTCACTATATATTCTATATAGTATTAACGTTGGGCACACGAAGCGTATCTGTTAACATAATGACTTTCTGTGAAGCCGTTAATAACGGAGTGAGGAAATAGTGTAATATATAATGAGTTAGGATAAGATATGATGTTGTTGTCTCGTGAGTGAGTAGTGAGAGGACGTAATTGAATCGTGATTGACGCCAAATCGCATATTTTTTTCCCATCTTCCTATCTGATGCAACTCTATGATCTTCTCATTGCCAGCGCGCAGGTAACTGTAGAGACAACTGTGAGTCTCAAGTTGAATTTTGAAGATACTCATTTACATGACATGCAGACTAATATGGGTGATCTTTCATAGTATTGCCTGAACTTAAGTTCATCCTATATGGCTCTTATACTTCAGTATGTATATGATATATATATAGTAGTACTAGAGAGATATGCGTATAGTTGATCTCGATGCTTAAGTGAGTAGGCATTCTTCTACTCCTAGAGAGATTATATATAGTACTGATTATGCACTATAATGCTCACCAGTACCTAGTTTTAGTGTTACACAAGTAAGAACTTCCACTGGGCCCATCTGTCTCAGCTCGATGCGTATATTGCAGTGCGTAGGATAGCCACAATACGATTATATGGTGCAGCTTCGTATCTGTCTATACCCCGATGATCGGTATAGTGAGTGAAAAAAGCGGTGTTATAATTGTGTCGAGAGTGATTTGTTTGAATTTTGAGTGATTTTTTCACTTTATAACAAAAGTTCACAAGTGTGTGAAAGTACTTCGGAGCTGAATTTTGGGACTTTTGCAGCCAATGCTGCATTAAGAAGAGAATTAGAAGACTCGTGTAAAATTATGTTAATATTTTAAGTTAAATTATGTTAGTCGACCATGCATGATTGACATCTGATCCACAGCAAGTATTTCATGACATTTGTGAGAGATGCAACCCTTGAAAGCACACACTACCTCCAAAGGTGAACCTCAATATAGCACCGACTATGTATAGATAGAAAGATGCCCACTTCCAAATTATTGAAAATGGAAGTGACAAGTGTATATGGCGACGTAATAGGTTTCTAAAACATGCTATATGGTTCTTTTTTCTAATCTTTTTAGGTGGGTCTCTTAAAAAAAAAAAAGAAAAAAAAAATGTAATGTTAAAATAACCAAAAGTGCAAAATGTTAATGCAAGAAGTGAACCCACTAAAGTAGCTAGGAATGTGACATGAGCCTCACGAAGTACATGAAGTAGCTCAATGATGAGCTTCATATGAAAAAACACGTCACGAAAGTGAGCTGGAAACAGGAAAAGTTAGTAGGAAGTAGTGAAAACATGGAAAGTAGCTCATGAAAGAAAAGTAGTAGTTGAGTGATGACGTCATACGGAAAATGCTCAGAAAGGTATGAGCACTCAGGAACTTACATGAAAACAGCTAGAAGATTTGAAGTAGCTTGGAAAGTAGCTGGAAACATGGAAAGTAGCTTGGGAAAGTAGCTGTGTGGAAAAACAGGAAAGTAGCCTCAGAAAGTAGTTGAGTGATGACATCATACATTGAAAGCGCTCGAGAAATACGTGCACTCGAAGAAATGTACACTTGAAAAACAGCGTAAAAGCATTGAAAGTAGCATTGGAAAGTAGCTGGAGAAACATGGAAAGTGTCAGGAAAGGTAGTAGCTGTGAGAGATGTGAGGACGTCATACGGGAAAGAATGCTCTAGGAAATACATGAGCAACTCAGGAAACATTGACATGAAAACAGCAGAAGCCATTGAAAGTAGTCTTGGAAAGTAGCTGGACAACATGGAAAGTGCTCAGGAAAGGAGCTGAGTGATGACATCATACGAAAACGCTCAGGATGTAGCGGGAGTGATGACATCCATCAGAGAAAGACGCTCAGGGAAAGTACAATGAAAACAGCTAGAGAAGCGCTTGAAAGTAGGTGGAAAAG